>NXFV01000640.1:0-135520 GCA_002803225.1 Gamarada debralockiae | reverse complement strand
CCCCCCCCCCCCCCCCCCCCCCCCCCCGGGGTTGGCCAAGGATCCTTTGAGGCACCCCGTCGAGAATATCTCCACATTGGTGAAAGCATTCATTGATTTTTCTCTAGCTATAACACCTTCTGGTTCATTGGCGGAATCCCAGGCACCTTCGTCCCTTATGGAACGTCCACAATTTCAGGAACAAATTCGTGGAGGATACCCATCTGGCTTCAGATGTCATTCTCTGGCATCGTTCTTGTGTTCTCATTGTTTCTTCCGGAGGCAAGTTGTCACAGATATGTTTAGCAGAGAATATATACTAAGCAACGATCTAGACCCCTCGTTGGCTCATTGCCAATGATCGGACGGAAGAAGCTTTGGATATCATGGCCAAATATCACGGCGAGGGTGACCGTCATTCACCAATTGTTCAATTGGAATACGAAGAAATGAGACGTAAGCTGTGATAATGTTTTCCTAGCTGCACAAGTAAGATAAATGCTAAGTCATCCGACAGTTGACATTTCAACCACTGGTTCAGATAAGAGATGGTGGGATTACCGTGAGTTATTCAATTCTCGTGATGTGCGCTATCGGACGATGCTCGTTATTGCCATGGTAGGTTTCATGGTCTCTTACATGAATCACTTATGCTGATAGATTGCCAGGCTTTCTTTGGACAATGGTCAGGAAACGGTCCTGTGTCTTATTACTATCCTCAGATGCTTCAAGGTGCTGGAATCACAGACAACCATACCCGACTTTTATACAACGGATGCCAAAATGTTGTGTCCTTCGGTGGAGCTGTCATAGGAGCGATCTTCACCGATAAATGGGGACGTCGTCCACAACTACTAGTCAGCACTGGCATCATCGTCGGGATATTCTGTATCATCACCGCGATAAACGCCACAAATGTCTACAGCGCCCCCGACGGTACACTCCTTGCGAAATCCTCCGCTGCCTCTAAAGCCGAGATAGCATTCATTTTCATCTTCGGTTTCGTTATTTCTGCCGGCTACACTCCTCTCCAAGCACTCTATCCCGTCGAAGTCCTCCGCTACGAGTCTCGAGCCAAGGGAATGGGTTTCTACAACTTCTGGGTCAACATCGCATCTTTCTACAACACTTTTGTGACGGGAATTGCGTTTACGGGCGCTGGATGGAAATACTACTTCCTCTTCATCTTCTGGGATCTGTTTGAGTTTGCATTCATCTATTTGCTCTTTGTGGAGACGAAGAATCGCACTCTCGAAGAACTTACAGAAATCTTCGCGGCCAAGAGTCCTGTCAAATTCTCGCTAAAGAAAACGGAGGTTGAGGTTATCCAGGATAAGCAGGGCAATATTGTCCATGAAGTGGTTGAAGGTTCACATATGGAGGTGTGATATGGGAGCAAGACCATCAGCAATACGAAGAAGGATAGGGAATGTCAGGAAGCGTAATGTAATTAACCCGCGCAGAAGGAAAGGGGCGCGGTGACAGAGTGTTGTATAAATCAGTCTGAGAGTATGGTTCTCGGATTTTTTTACTACTCTCTGCTCCTGGAAAGAAAGCATATCTTGGAGAAGTTCAGATTTGGCTTTGGTATATGTGACAGTTGTCCGTGAGGTTAGGAGGCTGGACCTCACATTCTGCTCCAATTGCAGGATTGATTTATTTCAGCCACACAGCCCCATCCAATCACTATACCTTCCCCAACTTCATCACTGGTTACTAATATCCGCACCATCATCAAGTGATCAAAGTGGAGCGCAAAGATTTCCTAATGGAGAATTCATTCACTGAGGATTAAAGGACGCCAAGACTACAACGATTTGCGTTAGTGGTCAATGGAACTTCAGTCGCGACGCTTGGGTAGCCCTCTTTATAGCAGCCCCTTCCAATTACATCGGCTCTAACTCCTGGAGATAAGTGTGTAGGTTTCGATACCTCGAATCGGTGGCTCAAGTAGAGGCTGCCAAATTTGCCGAACTAGAAAAATTAAGGTACGCGCAGCTTTCCCTCTTTCTCTTTCGCTTATTCAACCATATATTCCACTTCGGATCTGATCATACGATACTTACATCAAAAGTGCGATGAAACTCTCCCAAATGCCAAAGATGTCTCGAACTCGGGCGAGAATGCCCTGGCCCAATTGCCCAGACCTGTTTTCAGGATATGACCGACAATATTGTGTCAGGTACCTCAACTCGCCGCCGTGTCCAAAGAACTGTTGAGACCCAGACAACCAGCAAACCTCAGTCTAGATTTGTTGGAAGCACTCGCAAAACCACAGTCGTTCGCAAAAGGTCAGTGTGAGGAGACTCAAAATAGCTTCTCTCTCACAGGCATCCATTCAGAAAAATCACGAAAACGACGGAGAAAGTTATCCCTGTCGTAAACGAGGGCTGTGGTACATTCCTCCAGCCCATGAACGCTGTGTGTCAGAACAATGCTGCAACCGTCGGCCACCAACACATTTTGTCAGAACTTGGCGCAGAGGCTTCAACAGCCACGTATTCTAGATTTCATGTAGTCAGTCTTGAGAGCCCCGCTTTCATTTCTGATTTGAGGAATCACATTCCCCACTACGACATGTTGTCCTCGGCAGATCATCCCGCCAAAGGTCTCTTAACCAACCAACAGGGCTTGTCAATACCTACTTTCCGCAGCCCCCAAAGCATTGTCGGTGCTGCAGCTACTGATCCATTTGGAACCCTTGCAATGCAGCTTAATCAAAAGAACGAACTCCTCGTTTATCACTGTGGGTCTTTTCCTTCTGTATCTTCGGTAGCTTTTGTATTTTCCTGGCCTTTATTGCTACGAGTGCACAATAAAGCTTAAGTTTGAAATTCCAGATATCCACTACTTGGACCCAGCGCTGGTTACAAGTCCGTTCCTTTACTTGGTCCCACAAAGAGAGACTTAGATCCTCAAAAGCGGTTTTGGTTGCCTATAATATTCTCAGATCAAGTGTTCTTCCACGCAATGCTAGCTGCGGCTGCCTCCATAGGTCGCGGTTGCTACAGTTACAATACACTTCGACGTCGCTGCATGACGAATCAGAGATGCTTGCACCTTTCCACAAAGCTGAGGCATGTCGTTTGGTCAATGAAAAGTTCGGCAGGAGGGATGCAGCTCTGAGTGATACAGCACTAAGCACCATCTTGTACTTGATTGCTACGGAGGTAAGGAATGTCACAAAGAGAAGAGATTCATATAAATAAGCTGACATCATTTCACTGAAAGCTCATTGTTGGCAAGATAGAACAGATCTATGTCCACATGGCTGGACTGTTCCATATGGTGAAGCTTCGGGGTGGCATGCAGATCAACTTGTATGCTCTTCCTTTGGTATGCACGAATAAAAGCTTAAGCCCTTATTCAAATATATAGTACCGATACCATGATAGCTCTTCAGGCTTTGGAAAAACCTCTCTTTCCACTTCACAAGGTCAATTGACATATTCGCTCCTCACAACACCGCGATCCAAAGACAAAGCCGAGAGAATAGGAAAGGCTACGCCAGATTTCCGTCTTCTTCACTCGTACCTCTGCAATATCTTTCCCAAAGACATGCTTGAAGTTTTCTATGAGGTGCACGATCTGGCAAACTAGTTTGAAGTCATAGATTAGGTCATCACGACCCCTGAGCAGATGGGTGGTCTCGAGTATCGATGCGTATCAGTTCAGTATCGTCTGTTATCCTACGATTACCGTTATCCATCCTTGGGTGAGTCATCACCAGACACTAATGAGACCATTCGACAATTGTGTTTGATTGCGACATTGATAGTCTTCGGTAAGTCTCGGTACTCTCAGGACTGCATAAATTCAAGCTAACAGAGGAAATTTCAGCGTGGTGTTTGGCGCTTCCCGGATGTACTCCCCGAATGTACTCCCCGAGACGGTACAACTTTCAGAAGCTGTATCTTTGACATACACTCTGCTCCAGCAATTGTACTTTGACTCATGTAACGACTCCTTTGCGGACGTTCTACTGTGGGCATCGTTGTTCGCTAGATTTACTACTCGTGGAATTCAACGGCAGTTCTTCGTCATGCAGATCAAAACATGGCTCAATTGAAGGCATAATGTCATTTCAACATGTTCAGAGTTTGCTTGACTCATTTCTTTACTGTGAAAAGTATTTGGCTCAGTATTTCTCAACCTTTGGGAAGAGAGTATGGCTTGCAATACGTGACGAGGTTTTGTTTCATTAAATACATCCCTATGTTCGCTACATCGACTGACATTTTGGAATTAGACAATATTCATGATCTGTCGTAAAAATTTGCTATCCCCCCTACAGAGTGTCGATGTGACCAAGTAGCCATTGCAGATGGCGATAACTGCTTCTTGGCTGGAATTGCGGTTGCATATGTCCACTCAAGAAAGTCTCCGCCCACATCAGACCTCTTTCGTAATGCTGGACACCCATTGTACCCTGAGGATTATCAAGTCCACCAATACCATTTTTCACAAACGTCGCTTCATACTGCAAATCTGGCAGAGTGATCACGATCGGCGTGGAGGGTTGCGACTGGAAGCCAAGTTTCCCATTCCAGGTCATGTTTTGAATAGACAGCAGTGTTCCGTTGGTAATGATGATGAAGTCGAGAGCACCGTTGGCCACGAGCACACGATTCGTGGCTTCGATGACTTGGGGCAGGGCCTTTTGAATTGGATCGGGTGAGAGATCCCCTTCATCTTCTGGGCCGCCGTCGCCAACGAAAACAGGACCGCTGCACTCTGCCCAATCTATGTTTGTAGGTGCGTGCATGGCGCTCTTTACGTCCGGGCGGTCAAAGTACACAGGAAAATCAGCATACTCATACTCCACGTCTGTAGGGAAGCCCAGGGGATCTGAGGGCATTGGACACTGGGTGTTGATTTCGTAAGAATTGAAGCACGGATTGGGTCCATATGCAGCGTTCGTCACCGAGTCCGCAACGTCGCAGGCTGCGTCAACAACTATTCAGGATCTCAGAATTAGCATACTTCTTCTGAAAGGGATTAAGGGTAACTAGTTTGCTTCAGGAGAAGAGAGGATGACAGGAACACCTCCTCGGGACTCCTGAACCAGTTTATACGAGGAAAGCAATACGAAAACACGAACCATAGTCGAAGTACTTCGGAGGCTGAACTTCAGAGGGCGGAAAGGTCAGATACTTTTCTCGATAATCTGCGTACCCACATGTTTTGTCAAGCTCCTTGAGTTGGGCGATATAAGACGCATTTAGGCCAATCACGTTGTTATTTTGTACGACGTATGGTACCGTGACCGCTTCTTCTTGAGTGTAGACATAGGAACCAATGCAAGGATCATACATCAGAGCACCTGCAGTATTTTGAGTCAGTTCATGTAATTATCAACTTCTATCCTCGAAGTGAAACTTACCAGACAGATCGAAGTATTCCGTATTCTTCTCGTTCAACATAGCGGCAGAGATGTACGGGACATATCGGCCGGCATAACTTTCTCCAGTTACGTAAATCTTGAATTTCTTGATGCCGAATATGTTTTGGAAATTCTGGAAGAATCCCAGGAAGTCTGCGGCAATGTCCTCTTCGCTCGTCGCTGTTACTTTCCCGAAAGCAAACCCAGTTCCGACAGGTTGTTCAACCCTGAAAGAGCGTCAGCTTAAATGTCCACAGGACGCAAACACTGAAGACAAGATAGCCCATACCATAAGACGTTGGTTAAATTTACCCAAGAATATGGGTTGATCTCTGGATTGTACATGCCCCAGCTCCAAATGAAGCGGCCATTCTCTTGAAAGAAGCCTTCCAATGAACTGCAACCTGCGAAGTATCAGCAATGCCATTAAGCATTTGCCAAGCCGAATTACCAGGTCCTCCGTTGAGCCAGATTGTGATCTCGTCCACTGGAGCCCCAACGGTGGGCTGGAAAACATAATACAGTTGTCTGGATGGATCCTTCATATTAATTGGTATGTTGCCAGCGTACATTTCTCCAATGTTAAACGGGACCTCGGGCAGCGAGGCGACCTGGTAAGCTGTTGAGATTCAGTACTTCGGCGTCTGCAGTGGCTGTCTTGGAATAGTACTGACGTTGGGTAGCCTTTGTGAGAAAGCGAAAGTTCGTTTGAGACACTCCATCTCCATTATTACTGGAGCTTCTCTTTTTCGCATTGGGACCATAACCTTTTCTCTTGGTAATGTCGCTGAATCGTGTGGCAGACACAATTCCGATGAGAAAACAGGCAGCCAGAAGAGCTATGCGCAAGATCTTTGGTGCCATTTTGCAGAAAGTATTCGAGAAAGCGTGCCAATTGACTTTGAGAGGAGGGAAGCCTTGCAAATGGACAACAACAACCAAAATTTTTTTTTTTTAATATTTTGGAGGGCGAAAAGCTCAGAGGTGCAGCTGCGCAGGTCCATCTTTGACTCCCGGATGGCTGCAACCTGTCGTCACGGCCATGGTCACCGTCCAGGAAACTCGTTATCAGAGATAAGCCTGCTGAAGCCGCAAGCATCGTGCGTACTAATACGAAATCGCAGGGGAAAGGCGAGGATAGTTGCATGGAAGACCAAAGAGGCAAGTGGTAAGGAGAACAAACGGTAGGCTAATATATTATTTGCTGGTCATTGGAGGGGTCCAGTGTGACGGATGATCGACTCGGTACACACAGGCCACTCTGGTGCGGGGCTGTACCACCCATAATCCACGTGATTGCGGCCAACGTTCAGATGAGCAGGGTGCTCCCGTTTATCGACAGCTCCGATAAGGTGGGCAGAGGCTGGCAAAGCTGGATTGCGAGATATCATTACCAAATAAGTTGGTTATTGAGCTTCCTACCTCGTCGACGCTGCATCTAAAGGGCTTGGTGGTGCCTTGAGGGAACAGCCATCCAGACTAGGACGTTCGGACAGCTCAACCACCACAGACTGCGAGAGATAAGATAGCGGCGATATCCTAAGGAGACGAGTTGTTCCGGAATCCACTTTGCTGACAGGGCTGTAGATCATGAAGCTTGACAGGCGTGAAATACGCAAGCACAGGGAAGAACCTTGCCGCGGACGGCCGCATCAGATGCAAAGTGCCTTCGAGGAATACTAATTGCACTCAGTCGAGTCTCTATCCCAACTCTTGTCAAGCGCACCCTCACTTGAAGTATGGATGTATTTGTTCAAAGGCTTTCGCGATGTTGGAAGTGTTGGAAAGGTTGAGGTTGGGGTTGGGGTCGATAAATTTTAGCGGATGTCTCAGATGGTACAGCTCGTTGATTCGCTACTGCTTCAGGCTCTTAACCCCATAATCGTAGGATGACACACCACGCTTTTTGGGGAAGAGTACTGAAAGATCTAGCGACCTGAAAAAGAAACATGCATCCAAGAAAAATAAGGACAATGATAAGCTTTTACATCGAGCAGGCAATCTCCCTTCCCAGAACTGACCTTTGCAGGATGTGACGAAAACTATTTTGCTCCCAATCTGTCTCATCCAGTCCAGGGAAAGGTAAAATCACCACTCCTTCACCACTCTTCTCTCGGGGCTCAACCTCAATTAAAACACCCTGCGCGCGATCCCTCCGTTTATTCTCCCAATCCATGTGCTGACCTAGCACCAAGATCGTCACAACCGCCAAAACCAAACAAATAATACACACTTCGCATCCTATCCTGTAATACGGTGCTGCTTTGATGAGGAAGACGTTGCGAACCGGAGATATCCGACAAGGCACCAGCCGAGAATGGCGATACAGAGTACGCAAACGATGATAATGCACCTAGATTTTCGAAGTCTAGTTGCGAGGTATGTTGCGGTGAGAGTGAATACCACTTGACAACCACCTTGTGGCATGCCGAGGAGCAGAGTTTGGAGTTCGCCCTTGCCGAGTCCTTTGATGATGAGTGAACTGAACTGAATAATGTTAGCTCACATTCTCAGAATAAAAAGAGTTTAGCAAACATACATTCGTAAGACCTCCATTCGGCAAGCTGGACAAGCTGTGTACAGGAACAAGAGCCAAGACTTGGAATCTTGAATTGCTCGAGCGCCTGGTATGCTTTCCAGTGTGTTGATTTAAAGCTGTGGGTGTTCTTCTGCGGTCAACTATGTACGATCTTTCTCTCGTCTGTCGTCATCCATCGCGCTTTAAGAGCGCTGTCTGGCAGGACGAACATCAATATGAGCGATCATGTGAAGGTTACGAGACCGAAGACAATAAAAATCCATCTTGTCGTGTATGTGACCAATCGCAAATCCTGTGACCGCGCCAAAAATATTGGCCATGCCAATGCCTGCAAACCAAATTCCGTGGCGCCATGCGTGTCCAGAAGGTTTATAGCAGAGGACAGTTATTAAACTGAAGCCAGGGCTAATGACACTTTCTAGACAGCCGAGGAAGACACGAAGAACCACGAGGCTCGTAAAGCTTGAAGCGGCATCATGGCACATCAGGATGATGGACCAGAAGAAGATCGTAGCGGACAAGTACTTGGCAATGGGGAACTTGACGAAGCCGACCGAGCCTAGAAAACAAGCAACGAGGTATCCGAAGTAGAACGCACTGCTGGCCCAAGAGTACTGCTGCCCAACTAGATGCTTTCAATTTGTTAGCTCTATTCAGAATTCCCAGTGAACAATTGGAGACGGCTTACAGTGTCATTTTGGAGTCCAAGAACAGCGGCATATCCCAAAGTGACCTTGTCGAGGTATTGAAGCATGTAGGTTGTAACCATCAAAGGCAGCAAGCTATGCGGCTATGTAAGCCTACATATTTTTTCGCAGCAAGCTCCATGATAGACTTACTGAAGATCAATTTTTTGCAGAATGACCTCCTCTTCTTCGTCAGTAACCACAGTCGTCGTAGCTTTCGACGTTCTCGTCGTTCACAACGACGCCAGGAATACCGATCTTCTCATCGCCAGCAGTTGGGCCAGTGACGGAATCCGTGGTGATTGTGCTAGGGAATTAAATAGAGACCTTTCCAGCGATATTCTGCCTAGAGCTGTTGTCAGCCAAATTCTCTTCGACGACCATCTGGTGTAACATATATTTGCCCATCTCCCTTCCAGGGGCAGACATGGTCTGTGTGCTTCTGTCGTGTATCTCTTATCTCTCCAATTTCCGGGGCGTCTCCCTTTCGGCCGTCGATGATATCCCCAGATTATTGTTGGCAGAAGGGACATCTGTATAACGCTCCCGGGGAGGACAAACGGTAAAGCGATGTGTCATTGGTCAGTTTTGCCGACGTGGCTTGGTCATTGCAGCCGACGAGTTGATTGGGTTCAGCTCGCGACAACCTTCGATGTCGCCTCATAATCATGGGTATCAGCTCTCGTCGCTACCAAAAATGTCGAGAGCGACAAATTTATCAATATCCCTTAGATATTATCGCCAATTTGGGGCAAGATAGTCAGTTTCAGATTCGCTCGTTTTCCCGAAAGTTTGCACTGCAATGCTGCCGACGTCGACGAAGCGAGGGAGATCAAAGACCGGTATGTCTCTCAGCCGACCCATGCTCTGAGAGTGGAGCCAATTTCTGACCTGATTAGGATGCAACACTTGCCGGTCGAAGAAGGTAAAGTGCGATGAGAGACGACCAATGTGCGCAAGATGCATTCGTCTTAACCTTCTATGTGGCTGGCCTTCGCCAGAACCTCCGCTCAAAGTCAAACGATGCGGCTATGGATCACTGAAGTCGCGACACCACAGCTGGATGCCAAGGGAGATAATACCAGCTCGGTCGCCTCTGCCTTTAATCGCAACTGAAATCTTCGCGTCAGAGACTACACCCACTTCCGATGCGCCGCAAAAGCCGTGCATTGATTCCTGGGTTGGTTCTGATGAATGGTGGGAAGCAATTGAGATTGATGGGGACACTATGGATTGGCCTGAGTTCCCGAACAGCGAATTTGATACGATGTCACCGCCGGCAGTCCTTAGCTCTTCGAGTGCCGAGTTCGATGACTTCGAAGAACTCTCGTCGGGCGCATCGGCCGAGCAATCACGATCTCCCATGACAGCGGAACTGACATTCTCACCGAGCCAACCGTTGTCTGACTATCACTTCACCGTACCAAGCGCCTTGATTCTAACTCCTTTCGAGCATCAGGCCTTGAACCACTATCAGACCGTTTTCTCGTTGTACAGGTCCACCAAAGATCCAAAATGGTCGACACACAAGATGCTCCTGAATTATGGGTCGTACGATCCCATGATTATGCATTTCATCTTAGCGGTATCGATAAACGACTACAGCGTTCGACTTTCGAACGAGCACGCATACCAAGGAGCCCAAGGTCATTTTGAGATCGCTTCGAGACTGTGGATTGAGACTATGAAGAAGAATGAACAATCGGACCACTTGGCATTGATGATATGTTTCTTCTTCTTATACCTCTACATGACCAAGAGAAGAAACGTCACTCATCACCGACTGAGAAAGTTGAGCCGAAGCGTCGTCGACTTTGTCAAGAAGCACAAACTGGACACGCGATGTCTTGGATCGGCTCGATCGCTCTCCTCGGATGGACCCTCGGATGATTCGGCTGCCATGACAATAAGACAGCGAAGTCTGCTAGCGCGCCTCATAATGTGGACGTTTGACGAAGACGTCAAATGTGGGTTTCAAGGTTCAGGTGGCTACTTGGCACGATACCTCTCCGAGAACGATGCCCGAACGAAGAACATATACGATGCTTCACGAAGTGTCCTTGAAAATCACTGGGGCTCGGACTATCCCGACTGCCAAGTTTTTGACGACAACGAAAACTCGGTCATACTTGAGTTCTTATTCGCCATGATGCCTTTGCAGCAAGATATCAATGAGCTGTCATCCAGATCAGACTGGGAGGAAGTTGATACTTGTCGCCGCATTCAGCGTAGATTCACCATGCTCGAGCAGGAATATTCTTCCGTGTTTCGCATCGCCGCAACAAGGACGCTGCCTCGAACCCGAGTTCTCGTAAACGCTGATTACGATGTGGTCCTCTTCAACGCTCTCCGAGTCTACTACTTTCGATCAACGATTGTCGATTTGACAACGGACACACCCCCAGATATCTGCATGGCATTAAAGAAACTTCTCTCAATCGTTCAACAGACCTTCGCATCAAACGGAACCGAGCTTCACGAACGATTACAATGGCCGCTCTTCCTCGCGGGAATTGAGACTGACGATACGATCTACAGAGAATGGATCGTTTCCAAGATAACCAGCTATCGTGTACTGGGTGCTTTGAAAAGTACGCTAGAGGCTCAACAACGGACTGGCAAACGTTTGAGGATGACGGAAATACGAGACATTCTTCATGAAGGCGAAGAGCACAACTTGCTAACGGGTCAGACTGCGTTTCTAGATGCGATTCCAACACTATAGGATTAAGTCATGGCTGTATAGAATCATTCGAAGCTCCTTGAAAGGTGGCCAGAGTTTGACGAATGTTTGTGCTCCAGGGACTTCCACCGACTTCAGGTCTCTGGCTCGCCGAGCCATGAGAAGATGGCGCACTGGCTGCCGCACTCTCATGGCGTACATAGTCGGGTGGCTGCGATACGGTATCGTCGGCAATTCTGACCAATAGCTGCCCCTCTCTACCCCGCATACCAATCGGACGATGATCCTTTCCTGATACGAGAGGTTCCACAAAAAGCTCGCCGCGAAGATCGACCAAATGTGCCGACCGCGGCGTCATTTTCATTTTCCATAAATGGAAAGAAACCAACTGCTCAAGAGTGTTTGAACTTTCAGTTTGCTTATCGGATTTTAAGTTCGAGCGACTTCCATCTTCCCTTAGATATCTCGCCATTCTTTCTTGAATTATTCAAGATGGCTCAAGGACTTGTGAGCGGCCATGGCAAAGATCTGTCTGAGATCCAAAGTGAAATCAACAAGTCAATCGACGGGCTCGATACAGAGCTGCGGGAGATCAACCTCAAGGTTTTCAGCCCACCAATCTCGCGCCGTATTTCAAATCTGACGTATCCAGATCCACCAAAATCCAGAGCTAGGGTATGAGGAATTCCAAGCCCACGACAACATCACAGCCTTCCTTCGTGCTCAAGGTTTCATCGTGACGCCTCATGCATATGGTCTCGAGACCTCGTTCTCAACGGAGTATGGCGAGGGTGGACGACTGGTGAACTTCAACGTCGAGTATGACGCACTCCCTGGAATCGGCCATGCATGCGGCCACAACCTCATCGCGACCGGCTCCATCGCTGCGTTTCTAGGTCTCGTGGCAGCGATGAAGAAGCACCCAATTCCTGGCCGAGTGCGGTTGTTGGGTACGCCCGCGGAAGAAGGTGGCGGCGGGAAGGTGAAGCTCATCAAAGCTGGTGCTTATGAGGGCGTCGACGCATCGCTCATGACGCATCCTGTAGCAGGTACGACCTTCGGAAAGATGGTAGGCGTAACTGGTATCTCCTATGGAACTTGTGTAGCCAGTACCAAGTTCCGAGCTACGTTTACAGGGAAGCCCGCGCACGCTGCGGCAGCGCCCCATGAAGGCATCAACGCGCTGGACGCCGCGGTGCTGTCGTACAATGGCGTGAGCATGTTGAGGCAACAGATCAAGCCTGAGCAAAGAATTCAGGGGGTTATTCTTGAGGGCGGTGCGAGAGCGAACGTCATCACCCCATTGAGTGTCTTGGATTACAATGTGAGAGCAGCCAATTTGAAGGACACGCGTGAGTTGCAGCAGCGGGTTATAAAGTGCTTCGAGGGTGCAGCCATCGCGACTGGGTGCAAGGTTGAGTTCCAGGAGTGAGTAATGTTGGTATATGAGATTCTTTTGGAGTAATGCTGAGGTTGATAGGACGAATACATACGCCAATCTCATACCAAACAAATCTCTCTGCTCGGCATACGCAGAGATCATGGCAGGCCTTGGCTGTCCTCAGGTCTGCGACCTAGAAAGAGATCCAGCTCCTGGATCGTACTCGACAGATATGGGTACGTGAAACCCATTCAATTCCACATCTCAATTGAACTAATGACCTCTAGGAAATGTCTCGCATGTCTGCCCAGGTTTCCATGGCCTGTACACGATTCCAGCTCCGAACAACCCATCGAACCACACACCAGAATTTACTGCTGCCGCAGGCACAGAGGAAGCTCATCGAGTAACCCTTATGACAAGCAAAGGAATGGCAGCGACTGCTTGGCGAGTCTTGACGGATGATGAGTTTGCAAAGAGCATGAAGCGGGATTTCGAGAAAGACAAGGAAGAGCAGAAGGCATAACATGAGTTCCGATAGAAATAATAAATCGCTTTTCATCAGATACCGAGACAAACTACAGCCAGATGCATCTGGTCAAGGCATGATTCGAAAAAAGGACCCTCCCAGTGTCTAGTCACGTGAAAACGTTACATGTCCAAACTGAGCCTCCGCTGCAACGTCGGAATTGTGACGGTCTCGCAAAGCCTTTGAACGAGTCAGAAAGGGCGATACGGTCAAAAATCCTTCCATGTGATGTGCCGAGTTCGGAGCCTTGGTGGTGTGATGCGGACATAAGAACGGGCACGCCTTTTCCTTCCCGGTCTATTCGGTGATTACTCCAACCAAATAAGGTTATCGGATTGATCTGATAATGCAGCTTTAAACTAGTCGTCGAATCATTCCCCGGTCTGACTCGTAAGTTCTCCAGTATAAGAAGACTTTTGACTCCAAAATTGGAACGCAATCAGCGAGCCCTCGGGGCAGAACCGGAAGGGCCATAGAAGCTCCGCTGGACGTGTTTAAAAGAGGACTTGTTCCCACCGAAAGGTTTTGACGGCTAAGATCTCCTTCACTTTCTTCGAAATCATGGCTAATGATAGGCTCAGGCTGTACCGAAAATTCGTCTTCGTCCTCATAAAATATGGCGTCGCCTTGTTGTATCAACGAGTACAAGCCGTCGCTCACCGCTGGACGTACCGAGAGATTCCGTCAGCCAAGAATGTCGTCGTCCTCGGTGGTTCATTTGCCGGTGTATCTCTCGCGAAAAGATTGACGGAGAGTCTGCCAACGGGGTACCGAGTGGTTCTGATCGAGAAGAATTCGCATTTCAATTATCTGTTCAACTTCCCTCGATATTCCGTCCTCCAAGGCCACGAACAGAAAGCGTTTGTTCCATATGCCGGTCTCGCGAAAGATGCTCCGAAGGGAATTTTTGAGATGGTACAAGATCTCGCGACGAATATCAGTGATGGTGAAGTGGAGTTGAAATCCGGAGAAAGAATCAAGTTTGAGTACCTTGCTATCGCGACAGGAACGCAGCAGAATCCGCCAGCTCAAGTTAGGGCAACCGAAAAAGAGGATGGATGTGTGGAATTGAGAGATATGCAGACGCAAATCAAGACGGCGAAGAACATTGCAATTGTAGGGGGTGGACCGGTTGGTGTACAGCTCGCTGGCGACATCAAAACCTTTTATGAGGATAAGAATGTAGTGCTCATTCACTCCAGGAGTCAGCTGCTTCCGAACTTTGGGAAGAGACTGCACGACTATGTCGTTGATAAATTGACTGAAATGGGAGTGAAGGTAATGCTTGAGGAACGGCCGCAGCTCCCAAAAGAAGTCGGAGGCGCGTCGCTGCAGTTCAGAGATGGCCGAAGCGAGCAGTTTGACCTCGTAGTTTGTCACTCCCAATCTTCCCCGATGCCAAACGGATATTGACTTGTTTGCGCAGATCCCCTGTACGGGACAAAATCCGAACTCATCCGTACTCAGTCGATTTAGATCTGACGCCATCTCAGTCAAGAATGGAAGAATCCTTGTCGAGCCAACACTTCAAATACTGGTCGACGATCATCTTATCTCGAAAGGATCACACATATTTGCTCTCGGAGACGTAGCAGAGACTGGCGGTCCAAAAATGGGAAGGGCGGGGATGGTACAGGCAGAGATTGTTAGAGCGAATATTGTGTCTTTGATCAAGCAAAGGACAAAATTGAAGTCGTATAAGCCCATTCCATTGGAAGGTGCTTTGAAGCTCAGCTTGGGCAAGGTAAGAACCCTCCATTCACAGAGTTCATGGTTTCAGGGCTCTTCTGACAGTTGCATAGGCGGACTGTGTCATGTACTTGAATGGCGAAGAGGGAAATGATATGTTGGTGCCCATGAAGAGCGAAAATGACGATTTGGAGGTGGACAAGGCATGGGAAATGTTCAACGCGGACCCAAATATGTCTAATGATTAGTGACATTTGAGTGACTAAATGCCATGACGGTGTGCGTTGACTGCCAGACGGGCAGTGAAGAAGATGATCGCGCCTGTAGCAATAAAGTATAATTCCAACTTCCTCCACCATTGCCCAAGAGGCAGCACATGCCAAGTTGATCTGCTCCCGCTTTCATCCGACAAAGCCCGCCTTACGAATTCCGGATCGGAGGGCAATCTTCACGCTCTTACAGGTGCGCGTAAATTCACCGGGAAACGCAAGGCGGTAGTCTTCTCTGGTGGGTATCCCCGCGGAGTCCTTCGCTTCTGGGACGGTATTCAAGAGAATGGAGTTGATTAGCATGAGTGGGTGATAGGGAGATATAATGATGTGGAGGGTGCGAAGAAGTTGATTAAGCAGGATGATATTGCTGCAGTACTGGTTGAGGGCATGCATGGAGCGGGAGGCTCATTCTCGGAACGAAGGAATTCTTGATGCAGATTTAGGAGAATGCAAACGAGGTATGTGCTCAAAATGCTGTCATTCTGATACCTTTCTGATCGAAATAGGTTGGAGCAGTTTATTCTCGACGAAGTCATGACCTCCCGACTCGGCCCATCCGGCCTCCAAGCAATCCTTGGCCTCAAACCCGACTTGACTACCTTTGGAAAGCATTTGGGCGGAGGTCTCGCATTCGGAGCCTTTAGTAGAAGAGGAGAAATCATGGCCGTTTACGATCCACGCTCTCCCAACTCATTGGCTCACTCCGGAACATCAACAACAAAACTCTAATCATGCATGCTGGATTCATCGGTCTCTCTGAAATATGAAAACTAGAAGTCGCGGTCGAATTCAATAAACTTGGAGACTATTTCGGTGCTGAGCTTCAGAGGGTCTCCAAAGGCACCAAGATGAGTGTCACTGGAAGAGGATCCTTGTGTGGTATTCATTTCTCGGCCAATAGACTGACAGAAATTTCGTGCCGTGAGGAGATTGACGAAGATTGGCAACTGAAAGATCTTTTCTTTGTGGAGATTATGGAATATGGATTTTGGATTACCTGACGGGGTAGTATTGCGTTGATATTGGGAACTCCGAAGAGTAAATTGGATAGATTCGTGGTGTGTGTTGAGAAGTTCTTGGAGAGGCACAAGAGTCTGGTTTCCTTGGTTGCCTAAGCTATGTTCTTTTTGATCATTTGTCAGGAGACCCCAATTTTCACTGAGATTTCAGCTTCAATCTCCCATTGTTTGGAAATAGTCCCCATTCATGTGAACCTTTATCCAATTTACATCCTCCTTGACTTCTTTCCAACACATGGATCTCACCAAGCATCATCTTGATCTGTCATCCTGCTCCTCCTAAGACGTTTCCAAGCACATCAAACAACACGAAATATCTCCAACGGTAGTCCCATTGCTTGTCTCAAGTTCATAATAAGGACAACCGATCTCAGGCTCAGCTTCCAAGATGCAGTCCTCCCTCAATAACGTCTCGTTGTAGCAGCATCCGCATGGGAAAGGATCAATGATGCAGCCGGCCACGAGCTAGAATGTCATATCAGTTTCCAGGATCCGTTCGCATTTGAATTTTGAGAACTGACAGGGCAGATCTGTGTTTTTTTAAGTACCAACGGTGGAAGAGTAGATGGGGGAGGAGGTTGGGGGCCTTACTATTTCGGAACTTCTCTCCACAGCCGGAGCAGCCAAGGCTCCCGAGATGGGAATGACGAAGATTGCAAATTTGGAAAACATATTTCAAAAGTTGTATCCCTGAGCTTCTGGTATTTTGGGAGGGGGGAGGGGTCGTACAAAGACTGATAGCTTCACTTCAAAATTCTCCGTCGGCCATGGCGCTTTCTATACCCCTCTACCCCCGCGTCCGCAATAGTTGCATGTTATGCAACCTGATCTTTTATTCAGGCTTCTGAAAAGTATTCAAGCAAATCATTCATCCCAAAGCCCTCCTTTGCTTGACTCTGGTCGCTTTGGGTCACTGCCTCTCTTTGGCGTTCGTATTCAATGTTGTGGAACAGTGCTTATTAGTTTCGAGACTTGAAGAATGGCTATCAGTGGCAAGTTTCTTACCCAAAATGATTTTGTTGATTTCGGCTTAATTGATCCACTTGGAGTTCGTCCGATGCTCAGCGGATGATGGTTTAGGCTGATATCAATCTGGGGATAGGCTTGGATCGAAAACAGGCAGGAACGGACGCCATAAATGTCGGCAACGGAGCATATTGCCCACAATCAGAAATAGAATAATATGGGTATCATTATGTACTTATCTTAATCATTCCTTGTCCGTCGCTCCTGCTGAGATTCCTTTTCTCCCAACCCTCCATGCAATTTTCCAAATTTCAGTCTCATCTTCTTTGTTATACTCAGATGAAGGCCGGATGTGAGACAGTGCATTCCCCTTTCCGTACGTCACAGAATACGTGATGCCCGGTCTACGCCTTAACTCGCGCTCAACTTCCCAGTCCGAGTACGCACAATGTCATTCCTCAGGTCCGCAGTAATGGCTGCTACCATAGCTACTGCAGCTCTGCATTTTCCAAGGAATCTGAGCTTCCGACACAGCTCGCTCTCCTGGTTCATATACGCCCAAATGGCGTAGGTCCCTGTCACCCAAATAGCGTTCAACACAGTGGAGACCAATAATACGCCTTCGGAGAAGCCCTATTGACTGGATCACCCGGGAGATAGTAATTTCCTACTCAAGAATGTCTCAGGAGCAAATAGAATGATTACCGCTGTGTAGGGAAGTCACGGGAGTACATGAGAGGAAGCTGAGCGAGAGCGAGATGTGAGAAATCAGAGAGCAGATGGTCCTTACTAGCTCTTGATTGCAACGCATGAACATTATCGAGTAGTTGATACCACTCGTTCTCCTAAGTCTTACGGGGGTAGTAGTAGAAAGTATAAGCTGGAATCTCTAGCCTCATTTGGGCGTATGATGTATTGGCGTAGGGAAGGGAATAATTGTAGATTGCGCCTTCGATAGAGTTGTAATTCGACATAACTATTGGCGAATGTAAGCATGTTTGAAGGTTTGATATAGGGAAAGTCTTACTATTACTTAACTGCGTCCACAGCGTGACATTTGGGCCTATTTCGTTAAGATCGGCCGGTCCAGTTGGCGATTTGGGTCTCAGTGATTAAATCTCAAGAATATTGCCGATAATGGAAGGCTAAGGCTGGTAATTTCTGAGCACTAATCGAGACCTCGGAGTCAGTACAACTTCCTCTGGAAAGGATTAAGAGTATCGCATCTGTTCCAGGAGAAGCGGGAATTGGAGGAACGCTTCATCATGAATCTCGAAATAGCCTGTAATAGGAAGAAAGAAAAGAAACCCAAAACACGAACGTTGGCGTATCCGCTGTTGTCTGCAGGCTTGACTAAAGTGGTATTCCTTACCACGTATCCAGTCATCGCGTTCGTTATGGTCGACCAGACTGCGACCCACTGCATACATGGAGGTTAGTAATTGCTTCATTCGGAAGGACTCCAGAGCACTTGCTCTCAAGACATATTTCAAGAGTCACTACTCCCTATTCTCGAATGGAAAATATATGCTCCCTAGTTATACTTTCAAGGCATGCCTAGAGATACGAGGAATGCAGGAGCATTGGCAATGTGTATCCAAAATTGTCTTCGACAGGAAGATTAGTGGTATGCCTTTGGACGAAGTCTCGATGTCGGTTCTCGTAACACAACAATTTCAGGAATCAACTCCGAATTATGAAATCAAATAGCCATAGGATTTTTGTTGTGGGGAAGCATCGGCCCTTGATTTTAGTCGTAGGACGGGGGCAAGGCTGAAGGCATGTCTCGTTCTTGTTGGGGTAGCGCGTCGTAGGCTCGCAAGCTCACGCTGCGTTTCGAGATGAGCTCAATGTCGCCCATAATGAGAGGCACTTCGGCGATAATTGGCCGTTGGTGGGCATGAGGGAAGAATGTTGGAGATAAGGAGTAACATTCGAGAAAACTGTAAGCGGAAGTGGCTTAAGGGACGATCTGCGGCACAGCGCCAGATGCAGGGTACGTATTTTTAGTCAATCGTGGTGTTTTAGAGAATAGGGAATATTTAGCTTGAGATCCCGATTGAAGAAAGAGAGGCTGTATAGCGTGTTTGATGCTGAAGATCCAGAGATTTCGCGACGTTTGTTCCAAGGCCATTTGCTGCAATAGAGATGGATGGATAAAAAGTTTCCTGGTGCACGTGTAAAGCCAGACCATCAGCCACTAATCGTGGTGCAATTCTATGCTAATTATCCCTGTGCCGCCCCTGTGCCGTATCTCCTGAACTATGCGGCGCTAGAGGGACGGCGCATTTTCTAGTTGTGATTCTAGAATTGCGAATTGCTCGCCCCAAGCCCTTCTCAAAGAAATAGTAGTCACCAAGAAAGTTCTACCTCGCCAGCCACGAATCCCACAGCTTCAGAATTTGTCCTTGTTGTCAAATACCGCAGTCTTCCTCGACGTTTTTGTAGATCGAAAGAAGTCTTAATCGCTCTGAGTCTCCTATTCTCTGGAACAAATTGACATCCGCTTTTGTTGGCGTCTACTTTACCCTCCTCAAGCTGTAATACAACCTCGGCAACTTGAGACGCTACTTTCGCGTCCCAGATGCCCTCCCGCCTTGACATGGATTGTAGGAAGGTAATTGCTTCTCTGCGGAGTTGAGGACTGCGACATTTCAGGGCTACAAAGTACAAAGACTTGACCAGGATCGACCAAACAACAAACGTCGGCTTGGCTTTGGTGAATGTTGCAGCCGATAGAATTCCTGCTACAGAGAGAGCTTCTTGGAATTGGGGAATATAAGAGTCGTAAGTGAGTTCCGGGCCAAAGCAGCAGTTGAGGGCAATAGAGCTGCATGTATGACGAAGAGAAAGAGCCTTGGTGACCAGGAAATCGGTTCCTCCAGAGGTGAGGGACTTAGTCAGAAGAGGTTGGAATGCTGTAAGCCACCTAAGAAGGCCTTGCTTGAAGGTGTCCGCACGCTCTTGTTGCTTGGCCGATGGCACAATTACGACGGCAGGAGTATTGATATTCGCTGTTAGCCTTGAATCTTCCAAAGGCTCCTCCGAGAAAGCCCATAATTGATCATTCCATGAACGTACAAACCAGTCGACCTCCCGCAACATGATGTCGAAATATTTCCTTCCTGAACTAATATTCGCAAAGCCTTGAGGGGGTATGGCCAGAATAATTTCCATGGCTAGTTGTGCCAGATCTGGGTGCATTCTAAAACCTTTAGTGTATTTTTTAGAGGATATAAAGCTTAGGATAATTACTTACAGTACTTGCTCCGCTTCGTACCAGGTAAATACGTCAGCCTCGAGGCGAGAGAAAATGCAAACTAACTCGTCCTCTATTATCCCAGGGAGGAAATGTTGTTCATCGATTGATGCTAAATGCATCATGCTCCATATCCATTCGTTGATCAACTTTATGCCGCTTCGAATGTGTCTTATGGCAGAATCAATGTTGCCATGGAAGTACTCGAAGCAAATGGCGAGAAGGCAAGCTATCAAGATTGTTCTCTTGCTTCTTCGCTGCTCTTCGCACGCTTTGCGTATGCCCTTGATGGATTTGCCGTACAGCAGAAAGGCAGCTTGGTAGTGTGTGTAACCACCTCCGCGAGGATCTCCAGCGCCAGGCGCGCCCTCGACAGATTTGTTCAGGGCCCCAAGAGCGATGACTCCGTGTCTGATGAAGGATTCTTGCTCCGAAGCTTGAAGAACGATGCTAATCCAAAGAGAACTATCCAGATACTCTGCAAGGTTCGAAGCGGTAGTATCACAGAACACTTTGAAATAGCGGTATTCTTGATCGTTTGTGAATAGGTGTTGGGAAGGACCAGGCACCACGTGAGTAATAGTGGTTGATGTCGTGGGCATCTTGGGTACCAGAGGCAGGAGCCGTTGGACAGCATATTTCGGCTTTTGTTTCCGTGCCATGATATATCCACCGCATTCTAGACGCATGGCTCGGCATCGCGTGCAGGTTGGCTGAGTTTCGTCACATTTCACACGTCGGGCTCTAGAGCTTCTGTCAGAACGTTCAATTCCAAGAGATTGGAACCTATCACAGAGCAGCAAACTGACTTGCAGGTTATACACCCACTTCTGGTTTTTGAACCAGGGCCATTCTTCCTGGTTTGACACATACGTTCCCTCTAGCGTGCTTCCGAAGGCAGTCTATTCTTGTTCCTGCAGTGCGAATGGTCTCTTCAGCGGCTGACCATTCAAGTGGACACCTGGGGCTCTTCAACAAGTAAAACCAGTAGATGGAGTGTCGTGCATGAAGGCGTTCGCCCCTTTCTCAAGATCCACTAGAAAGTCCCTCGGTTGGCGGGATCACCTGCCTGCACGTATTGTGGCGGATCGCTGCTTGTGATCTGCGGGGATGGGGAGAAATATTAAAAAGCTTGCAAGGTCTTTATTTCGGAAGGGCTGGTTAAAGTAGTAGAGCTGGAGGTACAACAGCTGGTAATGTATGAGAAGTCTCAAGTCAAGGATATCAGATTAGAATTTGCAGGGGGTTGGCGATCGCTAAAAAAAAAAAAAATTTACAGGGCCTTCGCTAGTGCTTAGGGGCACAGGGCTGCAGATTTAGCGAAGAAACCTGACTGGCTGAAAAGTGCGATTGGCCGGTTAAACGAGTGTTCCAAGGCAAAGGAGTTCGCTGAGAGATTTGGTTTGGATATAAGATTACGACAGAAGCTGATTTTTGAATTTTTATACTCTGATACCTCTTTGATTTGGTCTTGTCTTTGATTCCATAGCTGTTTTCGCAAGTATCCAGTGTCGACCCTCAACTTTCGAGCTCCTGTCCTGTCTGTTGTCTAATTTATTCCACTCAGCGCCCTACAGGACATCATGGTACAACCTTGGGCTGATCAACCGTTTTCTTTAATTCCTACATCAAAAGTGACAAAGCCGGCCGCTAGCAAGGATGCTATTTATGTAGCAGATGGGAGCAAGTTTGCAACCTCCTTGTTCTCATCAAATTTGTACTGTGCTGACTCAAACCCTCCAGTGTCCAATGCTCACAATATGCTCATCCGCTGTCTCAATTCAATATACCTCCAAGCTCCCTATGTTAAGGAAGAAGCAGATATCCAAGACCTCCTGCAATATTCTCTTTTCTGGCGAGTGGTCATGTTTTCGCTTACTTCAAGATTGACTGCTAATCAACGATAATGCTACAGGGAGAGATGGATTCAGTAAGCCACAAGGTATTTTACTTTTATTCTTTGTATACTCACATCTTCCAGCGGTCATCATGATGGCGAAGAAACTGTATTCTTTCCCCAAGTCGAGCAAGCTACTGGGCAAAAGGGAATCATGGACCAGAACGTTGAGCAACATCACGCCTTTCTACCCGGCATGGAGAATTGGACCAAGTACACTTCCGACTGCATGACAGGCGGACCACGAAAATTCGACGCCACTCAATTCAAAAAGCTCATTGATGGGTTCGCATCGCAGCTGGTCTCACATCTGGCTGAAGAGATCCAGACTTTGTTAGCTTTAGACAAATACGATATTTCGGGAGTGAAGAAGGCTTGGAACAATTTTGACAAGCACATCCAGGGTGAAGCAGATGTTGTATGTTGCCCTCTTGTAGCCTTTTTCTTGTAAAGACTAATAATATCAGCATTCGATTTATCCTCTGGGAATGGGGAACGTTGACTGGACTTATGAGGGAGGCAATAACTTTCCTGAGTTGCCTTTCTTTGTTCCATACTTAGTGATGTACTGGTACGGGAGGAGACACAGATCAGTGTGGCGATTCAATCCCAACACATTATTGGGTGAGAAGCGACCGCTCGTTTTTCTCCCGAAGGACGAGGAGTGATTGGCGGGTGATTACTTCGTAAGTCACAGGAGTTTGTCAAAGAGAAAAAGAAGAATCATCGAACTACCCTGTCAAATTGATCTCTGGTAGAAGTTCCATAATTTAAAAAGCAACTTTGCCAATCTCTACCTGTTCCGAATGATTGAGCCTACTTTGGCCCTGCTTAGGCACCCTCCTGATTTCTGCGATCATATTGCTTCCACATCTCTTCAACCATTTCATGGCGCTTGACTGTCCACTCAAAGCCAGGATATTACTCTCCTTTGCGATATGCTTCATAGCGTCCTAGCAATGTTGTGCGCCTCAAGCGGGAGCTCATCCAACGGACTTTTCACCGGCACAACAACCTCCACCTTCCCTGTCTGTCCATCGAACAGTTCCACTTTGGTATCGACTCTTCCAACATTCAAGCACTCCAAAGACCCCGTCAGACGAATTTCCCCTTTTGTCCCTAGGATTCGCCAATCCATGTTTGGCGTCCCCGGGAACAATTCGCCACCTCGAAAGTGCAACATTAGAAGGGCTCACGGTTCCGTGAAACATAATTTGGTCTGGGACATTATTTGGTGCGTCTTTCACAACCACTGTGTTGTTGACTGCTGGATCAACAATGTCTTTGGTAGGATAGCTGTTGGACATGAGACTGTTCCAGCTCTTAAACTCGCCCAAAACTACGACGTGTCAGCTTCCGGAATGCAACTCACACCAGAGGAAACTCACCACAAGTAATAAACTCAATCGCATGGCCGAAACAAGTTGTCAAAACGTTGCCACTGACCTCTCCATGAAGGAAGTACCTCACATTCTTGATCTCTGTCGCCCCACCAATTGACATCGAAGCGAGAATCGAGGTCGAAAGTAATCTGCCAATTCTTCCACTCTCGACAATCTCCTTCATCTTGCGGATAATTGAGGGGAATAACCCTTGGATACCCATCACCGTCTTCACACTGTGTTTCGCAGCAAGAGCAGTAATCTCTTGAGCCACAGCCAAATTGCGTTCGAGTGGCCACTCTACGAAAACTGCTTTCGCAGCAATGATGCTGGGGCGAACGCTCTGGAAGTGGCAGTCTACTCGAAGACTGCAGACTACGAGGTGAACAGTTTCATCTACTGCGAGATCTAGGGAATTTTAGTAAGTGGGTGACAATTGATTTGGAGTGAGAAACTGACCTTCGGGGTTTTCGTAGGCTTTCGTCGCAGCTGGGAGTTCATATCGTTGAATTGCTGCTTTGGCGGAGTCGACAGAGCCGTTGAGTAAAGCTAGAATTTCATAGTCCGGGGATGCTCTAAGATATGGCAGGTGGTTGGTGTCCAGGAGACGCCTTCGTATTGATCTGGCGGCGCGCTAGAGAGGCCGATTAGACCCACACCAATGGGAGCTATGATACGAAGATTGACGGAAGGGTTTTGTCATGTTGTTGCGTAAAGTGATTTGATTCTACAATAATAAGAAGAAACTCAAATGAAGTGTAGATTGAGAGTGATACTTATACAAGGATGAGATGGCAAATAATTGGGGACATCGAAAGATTTATAGCTCGACTCGCTGGCCTGATACTGAGGAGGATATCATGTCACTGGACTGTTCAGGCAAGAAGAGCTTGAGGAATAGAATGATTTCACCAAATCCATAGAAAATGAACTTTGACATCAGATATGGGTAAATATTTAAACCAAGTTTGATAGACCAAATTGAAGACTTTGCGTGTTGATTTCTAAGGCGAGTTGTGAATGTCTCCGAAAAGTAACGTTGGTTGGAATTGCCGAATCTGGTATAGCCTGTTTTCCCCCTCTTTTTGTGGCATAAGAGAGCTCTTCCCCGCCTTGTAACTTCAGCTCCTTAGATATTAAGCTAGCTCTAAAAATGCCATTATATTTCGCCCCAAACGGCTCAACTGGCAAAATGGAACACCTCACAGTTAGGGGGAGTCAAGAACAGAATTTATTAATTATGATTGATCGGTATCCTCATTTAACTCCAATAAATTCTAGAATAATAAATCCCTATGAGCAATCGCCATCTATCTGCGAGGCAGGTGATCTCTTTGACCATCCTTCACACTAGTCACGTGACTCTACAGAGCCAACAGAATAGGGGCGACCAAGGACTCATCAAGGCCTAAAACACTTAGAACATTACCCAATTCACTATCTGACTAATAAATGGCAATAAAATCTCTCCAGTTATAAATGCTTGTTACCTGGTTGGTAAGCAAGGCAAGTTCAATTATCCAAGCCGTTCATGTAACCATAGTACTCAGTCCACCTCCTAATTTCCTTTCCGTAAAGGAATAGAGATGTCGCCATTATGAGAAAGAAGTACTGAATAATCACCATTTAACTGAAGATCTGAAAAGTCAGCAAATTAGCTTTGACGGAATGCAGTTAAACTTACATTGTGTAAGCCGCAAGCTCCTTGCCAGTTCACAGTGAAGAGCGGCAAGAACTGTGGTAATTACGTTGCGGATTACAAACACAACGACAACAGCTTCACCAGCAAACTACCCCTTGTTTCAGCTGTTGGATTTCATATGAGAAGTGTGGCAACTTCAGATTGGAAAGCATCAGCAGCATAGGTCACTGCCAACATTTTCTGCTGCAGTCAACCCAAGCCCCTGCATGCCGTAGCCAACCGCAGCATCTATCAAAGGAGTCTTGTTTACGATGCGTAGACCGAATATTAGATTCCCATAGGGCTGATCAATGCCGGGATCGCGATCGCCGGGAGTCTGAATTCTGGTTTTCTCCTTCCATTGTTCGCTTTGTGAATCGCGTTGAGATAAGATCGACCAGTTTGCCACCGATAAAGAATACGAGGGCAACTCCAATGAAGCAAGATATAGACAGTATCCCAAGGCTACCGATGTCCCAATTGTAAGGTGGCACAGTTAAAGTCCGACTTGAAGTGAGTTGGACAACGATATTCCTGAGAAGCACTTTAGTTACTGGTCGTTCATATAGTATGAGTGACTTACCAGCCAACGAATGTTCCCACAGTCAATCCAACCCAACTCACTGGAGGGTACAAGGCGAGCCAGAGAATTGTCACCATGGCCTTCCAGAATGACACGTTCTATTAAAGCCTCTCGTGAGGCTAAGTCAGCCAATCACCCCTCTTTTCGATAGATAAGAAGATGAGTGTAAGTCCAGGTCCTGTTGCTCCTTCTGATAACCGGTTTCTCGAATTGTAAATACGCCGACTAAAAAGCTGTCGGTTCCAGCGATGGCAAGAAAAGCACACATCCATGGCCATCCGACACCTTGAGTTATATAAGCGCACATGAGAGAACCTAGGAACAATCCACAGCTAAGTGGGAGATGGAAGACCATCATACAGTATTCTCTTTCGTGGACGAAGAACAAATCTGAGACCGATGACGGAACTGTGGCGTCTCCTGCTTATACAGCAAACCGTATAAAATCCTTGCTGCGAGGAAGGCCCCGTAACCCCTGGCTTTAATAACTCCATATACTGCTATCCAACAAACAAGAGGAGTGCAAGGAGGTAGACCGGTCTCTTCCCAGTGACTCTCATTATTGTGGCCCATATCAAGTTTCTCAGGCCCAGGAACAAGGACATTGAAAGAGACCAGATCAGGTGCGGGTGGAAGATTGCTTGAACTCGGCACTCAGAGGCTTGACGGAGACGGTAAAGTTGCTCGAGTTAATTGTTGCGAGTACTGTATTAAGTAGGTCGAGTACTTCTCAACTGTCGCCCAATTCTGAATGATCAGATGTCAACTTCCGTTCCAGGAAGGGATGGTAAAACAGTTGCTTCATTATTCATTGGAACATACCAACGGATCATTGGGACCTTGAGTTTGGCGGGACGCAGGTCTCCTAGTCACATCACAGAGACAAAGTGACAAAGTACAAGGTCCACATTTTAGCTCCCGATCTTTGCCCAGAGTCGTTTGTTCAGGGGTACGATTTAGCGAGCTCGGATTTTCCGAGTTGGAGATGTGGGGAGCGAGAGTGGGGTTGAGTGGCGGGCTATGAAACTCGGCAAGGCGAGCAGCATTGCTCATCACGACAAAAGTCTTGAAAGTAGATTGAGAGTGACTTCTACCGAGAATTTTGACAAGCCTGCTGCAGCTGTGGACCTCGCACCCATTTCTCGAGCCAGTGCCAAGCGAGACACATCAGTTACCAACGGCGTGGTTCTAGGCGCTGGAATTGCCAACCCCTCCGAATTCACAAAATGGAGAAATCCCCTTCATCAGCAGCGAACGGTGTCTCGAATCGCAAAAGCCCCTTTAGCCTTATGATCGACAACGGCGACTTTAGCACTGTCGAAGAGTTTCACGTGTTGGACCCCATCACCAAAGATGTTGTTCACTTCGCTCCCGCTGCAACAGAAAAGCAAGCCATACAGGCTGTTGAAAGTGCTGAAACTGCATTTGAAACTTGGCGCGACAGCACTCCGCTTGAACGACGAACGTCGAAAAGATGAGCTCGTCAATGCCATGGTCAGCGAGACAGGAGCCAAGCCTAGCTGGGCTGCATTCAATATCAAGACTGGCATACAGTTTGTCATGGAAGGAGCTGGGATGGCTACGCAAGTCAAAGGAGAGCTGCTGCAAAGCAATGACAAGGGTATGTATACGGTGTTGCCTGTGTAACTATTAGCTAACATATCAGGAACACTGGCCATGGTGTTCAAGGAGCCTTGCGGTGTTGTGTTGGGAATTGCGCCATGGAATGCTCCAATTGTAAGTCTCTCTCATACATTTCAGATCTCGAGGCTCATCATTGGATTAAGATTCTTGGGATAAGAGCCTTCATCACTCCTCTGATCTGCGGAAATACTGTCATTCTCAAGGCTTCTAAGTCCTACCTGCTAGTTGATTCGTTCCGAAAAGCTGGTCTCCCTGCAGGAGTCCTTAACTTCATTTGCTGCCCACGCGAAAATGCGGGCATTGTTACCGAAGCCATGGTCTCACACCGTGCTGTGCAAAGAGTGAACTTCACGGGTTCAACGGCAGTTGGAAGAATTATCAGCAACATGTGTTCCAAGTATCTGAAACCAGTCGTTCTCGAGGTATGGGTTTTCGAGATGAGTTATTTGCTTAATTGGCTGATCAAAACAGTTGGGAGGCAAAGCACCCATGATAATTCTCAAAGATGCCAACCTCGAAGAAGCTTGTAAGGCAGCAGCATTTGGCGCAATGCAACATCAAGGACAAATTTGCATGTGAGTCGTATCAATTGGATCTTATTACAACTCTTAGACTGGTGTCTCCGTTCCAGGTCGACGGAACGCATCATTGTTCAAGCATCGGTTTCAAAGAGATTTGCAGAACTCTTCAAGGCCAAGGTGTGTGGGATTTATTTACTGCTGGTTGAATTCAAACTTCTTACACTAGAACAGATCGATTCTTTGTACGCAGCAGATCCGAAGAAAGACCCCAAAGCTCCTCTTGGAAGCTTGATCACTGCTGTAGCTGGTGATCGTGTCCGAAAGCTTGTACAGAATGCCCTTTCAGGCGGTGCAAAAATCAATGGTGGGAAATTCGAGATTTCAGGAGCTATTGCGCAACCCCTCGTCCTCACGAACGTCACAAAGGACATGGATATCTACTACCAGGAATCATTCGGTCCTGTGGTTTCACTCTTCGAATTCAAAACAGTCGACGAGGCAATCAAACTTGCAAACGATACAGAGTATGGATTGGTATCCTCGGTGTACAGTGAGAACATAGTCGAGGCTTTGGCTGTTGCGAGGAAGATTAGGAGCGGGTCCTGTCATATCAATGGCCCAACAGTCCACGGTAAGTCCTCTCCAAAATTACTTTTCATATGTCTCAATACTAATTTTCCGGCAACAGACGAGCCACATCTACCTTTAGGAGGTCAGAAAGCGTCCGGATATGGCAAGTTTGGAGGAACAGCGTGCATCA
The DNA here is from genome assembly GCA_002803225.1 of Gamarada debralockiae. NCBI lineage: Eukaryota > Fungi > Ascomycota > Leotiomycetes > Helotiales > Hyphodiscaceae > Gamarada > Gamarada debralockiae. Next base: position 106,667 of record NXFV01000640.1, on the reverse strand, counting down.
ATGAATTTACGGAGGATCGTGTGGTGACTATCGGCAATCATGGACATCATTATTCTGTTTAATGTACTTTTTCTGTTCGCCCAAGGAGTCAATCTTTAAAGAAGTAGAGTTCGCTACTATTTTTAAATTGAAAGCAAAGCTTCCCCAGCTACCTTCTCATCATGTAACCCATGACGCTGATCTAGCCATGAAATCTAAATCCCGCGCCCTTACAAACTGAAGAATTTCCACAAGAAAATCTGATTCTCTGCGAATAAGCTCACCAGGAACTGGAAGCCTGCAGCCCAGCTATACTTCGGCCCCAAGTCGGCCCCGCACTCGGAAGAAAGATTCCGGGCTGCCCCTGGCAGCAAGGAGAGGGAGAGGGATATCCCTCGGAACTACCCCGCGTCCACATCAACTTCACGATATGCAGCCATCATTCTGCGTAGGTCCGGTCCACTTCTCAACGAAACTAGAGTGATCCAGACTGAAGTTACAACGAGAGAATTATCAAATCATCTTCGATTTCAAGCCCCGAACTTGCAGTCATGACCGATTGCACGACTGCAACAGCCCTCCTTGAAGCTCTGGTCTCAGCAGGTGTCACACACCTCTTTGTGAATCTGGGCAGTGACCACCCAGCAATCCTTGAAGCGACATCGAAATGGCAAGCAGAAGGAAAGAAAGATCTCAGGTTCATTACGGCGCCTAACGAGTTTGTTGGACTCTGCGCAGCCCAGGGCTTCTTTCAAGCCAGCGGGAAAATGCAGGCGATTCTTGTCCATGTTGATGCTGGTACCCTGGCTATGGCTGGAGCTATTTACAATGTGTCAAGGGCCAGGATACCAGTTCTCATGATTGCTGGAACTTCGCCGGTCACGGATGAGGGCGAGATGGTTGGGGGTCGGAATGTGAGTAGGTCAGGCTTTCAATCCGGATCATTACTTATAGATTGCAGGAATTCATACACTACCTTCAAGATGCCGGTGATCAGAGAGGAATCGTAAGAGGCTATACTGTTTAGAACCACGAGATCAGAACTGGACGAAATGTGAAGCAGCTCATCCTTCGGGCAAGTCAGTTTGCCAAGAGTGAGCCGCAGGGCCCATCTTACTTGATTGCTTCAAGAGAATGTTTAGAAGAGCGGATCACGCCATATGAAGTCGATGCAACAAAATGGAAGCCCATCGCTCCAATTGGATTATCGCCTTCGTCAGTCGAGCAGATTGGAAATGCATTACTCGAGGCCAAACGCCCGGTCATTATCACCACTTATCTGGGCAGAGACATAACAGCCGTTCCGGAGCTTGTCAGATTGTGCGAGCTAACTGGGACCACTGTCTTGGCGAGTGAAGAGCTAATCGTTCATTTCTGATTACTATTCTGCTGACGAACTTTCAGGAAGCTGTACCGGCTTACATGAATTTTCCACGGAACCACCATCTTTATGTCGGGAATCACTGGAGCGAAGGACTAAAGGACTCTCCCCTGGAAACCGCCGATGTTGTACTTGTTCTGGACTGCGATATTCCGTGGCTGAAAGCTGTTTTCAAACCCGCTCCGGAAGCATCTGTCTTCCACATCGACTGCGATCCACTCAAAATCAATATGTCCCTGTTCCACATCGACACAGAACTTTCATGCCAAGCCAACACCAATGTTGCACTCCAACAACTCAACGCATTTCTCAGAGGGGATCATCTACCACGATTGCGTGCACTGCCAGAGGAGGTAAAAGAACGAGCCAATTCTGTAAAAGAACGCCATGATTCTTACATATCCAGCATACTCAAAAAAGAAGGGGTCCCTGAGAATGACGCTGTCATCACACCACACTACGCTCTTTCTCGCCTTCGATCACTTCTTGACGACGACTGTATAATTTTCAGTGAAGGAATATCCAACTACCGCCCAATTATTGATGTCCTAAATTGCTCCACTCCGGGCACATACTTCACCTCAGGAGCCACAGCTCTTGGTTGGCATGGCGGCGCTGCAGTTGGAGCAAAACTTGCGCAGCCTACCAAAACTGTCATCTCCATTACCGGAGATGGCAGTTTCCTATTTTCGATCCCAAGCACAGTTTATTGGATGGCACGAAGATATGGTGCTCCGTTTTTGACCATCATAATGAACAACCGAGGATGGAAGAGCCCGATGTTAAGTGCCATCGCAGTTCATAAGGATGGTTACTCGAGTAAAGTAACGAGTAATCAGCTTAATGTTACGTTCGATCCTCCTTGTGACCATGCGCAGGTTACCGTCGCTGCAGGAGCTAGATATAGTATTACTGTAAAGAAAGCTTCAGAAATTGATGCGGCGTTGAAGAAGGCTTTCGAGACTGTTAGGGGTGGGAGAGCTGCTGTTGTTGATATTTGGCTTCCCAAATTTGAAGTGGGCGATCGTGTTGGATGAGGATCCTTTTTGAATTTACTGCATCCTTTGAGTTTAGGGACTATGGTTCGGAATTGAGGGCTTCTTGTTGAGAGAGTAATTGGGTGCTCTATCAAGGTTGGTTGGGTTCCATTACTTGCGATGACCTGAAGTCTGTTGTGGCCCCAGGATCAAGGTTTCCTCTGTTAGTAGGAGAAGGGAAATAATCCAGTATGTGTTAATGATCAATTGTAAATCCAGAATTAATCGAACAACTTCACATTGCGTTTTCTCTTCAAATTAGAGAACAAAGGAGGTCGAGGTTTTCTACTTGCTATATCTTCAGGGGGCTTTAGCGATTGCTCCCTGCAACGCCCCCTCTTCGCCTAAGAAAAAAGTGGCCGAAATTGGCACATACTTAACACTAAACGCCGTACTTCAGCAATTGCAAAACTTCCACAAAATATAATTAAATTTGCTGAAATTTGATTTCAGAGTTCTAAAGAAGCCAAACTATCTTCCAGCTAATTTTTAGTCATTTAACTACTGTTTTGTGGTTGTTCTTCGAGTCTGAAAGTAGGAAGTAGTTTTAGGAGGCACGGGCCACTTTTTTCTTAGACGAAGAGGCCCCCAACTGTCAAACGGGACTAGCCCCGCACCCGCTTTGCCCCAGAACACCGATAATTGCCGACGACATTCCCTTAACTAACTTGTAACTGACCATCTTCGCCATTCTATATCCATTCCGTGCGTTCAGACCAGCTATATATCTAACTACTCGGCCAAAATAATCGGTCAAAGAAGCTCTAAGATGGACGTACATGGAGAGCTGCTTCGCGCGAAGGTTCGCCGACCCCGCGCTGCACGCTCCTGCGAGCTATGCCGGTTGAAAAAGACCAAATGCGACGAAGGGTCCCCGTGCACGTATTGTAGAAGTATGTTTTCTATGATCTTTTCCTGCTACTATGGTCTTACCGTTACTAATTGGAGTCATCTAGATCATAAAGCCGAGTGCATTTATCGGACTGCGGACAAGCCAAGACGGACGATCTACTCCACCGAGTTAGTATTTCAATCTTACTTGTGTTGATTGAAGCTGAATCTGCCGTGATCATGTAGCTATGTAAGAGAGCTGGAAAGACAGGTCCAGACTTTATCGGCTCATCAAAGGCTGTCAAATGAAGCTGGGCCTGATAGCACCAGCCCTTCTCACTACGGATTACCTGCTCGGTTTCAGACAGAGTATCTGGTGGATTCCACATCTCGGCCGATGTCAGCACCAGTCTCTCAACAAAGTTACAGTCTTGACACTCTCGCAAGTGTCGCTTCTGGCCAATCTCATGATGCTACAGCGGCCAAAGAAGTGAGCGCCGTAAATCACTACACGAAAAATGTTGAGTTCTATGGTAGCTCATCTTCTATGTCTCTTCTATCTCGAGTTCAAGGGAATGACACCAGTGCCGTTCGAACACAAGATACTGCAGAAGATGAAGCCTCTCTCATCTCGCAGCTTCACAACCCAGCTTTCTTCTCATCTGCACCAACGGCCGAGAATCATTCGGAAATCCCAGCAAATAACAACTCATCTTGTCATCAACAATGCCGTACATTCCTCAATGCTTTCTTTGGATCCATTCATTACATACACCCAATAATGGATAAAACTTCGTTTCTTACACGCTGCGAGGATCTGTGGTCAGGCAGCTCTACCTCGCAAGGCCGAAGTTTCATGGCGCTGTACTACAGTCTTTTGTCACTTGGTGCGCTGGTTGGGCCCAGAGATGAAGAGTCTTCTGGAACTTCTGGGACTGTGTCGAATTTGGAGTGGAGCCGGAAGTTCTTCGACAAGGCTCGTGCGCTCTGCAGCGAGTTGAGCATGACCACCGATTTGGAGATGGTCCAATGTTTCTTTTTCATGGTAAGAGTTCTTCCCCTCCAGTGGAATCCAGCTGATCTTTCAGGCCAAAACATGTCAAAATGAACTGAACCCTCATTGTAAGTGAATTTCCGCCCTGTTTGGCAAAGAATCCGCCGACGAAGAAATCTCATCCAGTGTCATACATGTACACTGGCCTCGCTGTGAGAACAGCTTTGGCAATGGGTATCAATCGAGAGCCTCCACCTGACAGCAAGAAAAGCTCTGCATTATTGAAAGCGGAGTCAAGAACCTGGTGGTGAGTTTGTTCGAAAGTCATTGGAGTCCTCGAGCTTAGCTAATAACTTGATTTAGGGGTCTGTATTCTCTAGAGACGTGAGTCAGATTTCCTCTCACCATCCACGTAGTTCATATATTGACATCTTGCAGGGAGATGAGCTTCGCAATGGGCCGACCAGACACCCTGGGAGTTGATCTTTATCACAATCGCCAGTACCCACAGATACAAGATGAGTCATCCTCAAGTCCCGCGCAGAATCCCGAAATGGTCGAACCTCCACAGTGCGCTATCATTAAATGCATGGTCGACTTTTCCCGAATCACGAGGACAGTTTGTCTCGGAATTTATTTGTCCGCCTCGCCTCCTCAACGGAACCTCAGTCTCGCTCATCGAATTGAGCGGGACCTGGATGATTGGCTCGACCAATTGCCTGCCAGTATTCGTCCGTCGAGAATTTACGAGAGTGACAGGTCTTTGAAGTCTGTAAAAGACGCACAGTGGATGAAGAGACAGAGATTGGTTTTGTCAATACGTATGTATGCCTCAGACAGTTTCATAAAACTTGACGGAGCTAACATACGCAGGGTATCACAACGTGAGAATGCTTCTTTTTGCCTCATTCCTAACAGCCTCTGCATCGATCGAACAATCATCAGCCAGTGTGTACCAAGAAAATATCTCCAAGTGCCTCGAATCAGCGAAGCAAACCATTGAGATAATCTACGAAAGTTATCGGCATCACGACTTCTTCCGCACATGGTATTACAACACAACTTACACCCTCTTCGCAGTCTCCATTCTCCTCGTCTACATCGTCCAAGAAGCCTCCGAGGCCGAGAAGCATCCTCTGTTTGGTTATGTTGAGATGTCGATCGAGATTCTCGAGACGATGGATGATTGTATTGTCGCAAAGAAGGCAGCGAAGATGATCAAGCGAGCATTACTTCGTGCGAAGGACAAGTTGGCCGGAAGTATGGAGATAGACATGGAGAGTGATATCGGTATGAATGAGACGACTTCAATAACATTTAATCATTACTGGGGGCCTCTCAACTTGATGGATGGGGAGATTGACGTTGCGTTCCCGTTTGAGATAAGCGACCTGGCAGAGGAGAGTGGAAATTATGGGGACTTCACCTCTTGAGGGTCGTCTTTTGATGACACCGGGGGTTGGGAACAGCCGTACTGGGCTCTCGATAGTGCCGGTGAATACAAAAGTATGCCGTCTTTTTGAATGGTAGATTGAAGTGTGGAGAGCTATGGTAGGTGAGGGGCTCGGATAATCCGGGGTGGGTTCGGAATTTCCGAGTGGGGAGGTGGGGCATGTGTGGAGAGCTATCGTTTGAACTCAACACTTCTCTCATATCAGCGTGTGAAAAGAGATTAGGGAATTCACAGCTGCGAAACTGGCAGGCAGCATCGCGCTGTGAATCCAAAACTGGCGCAGATAAGAAGCCAATCAGAAGAAGCATGTAGAATTAAAGTTTTCACCTGAGCTTGTCACTTGGGGTCAACGAGAAGAACACACTTCAGGAAGCAATGTGTACAGAGGAATACCAGGATTCACAATCTCGACCTTCATTCCACTCTCAACTGCTTCCATAACTTTGATTATTCACTCTTAGCTTGCAGTAATTTATGACAGCAATTGAAAGTGGATCGCAAAGGCCCGAGCAATCTACCTATAAGAGGAAACAGAAGCATATGTTCCACAATACCCGTCTCCTTCGTCATGATTACAAGGCCCCTAGCCATGGGACTACGAGCAGTCCAATAGATCCTCCTTTGGTAATGATGTGAATGCCATAGAAGTGCAAGAGACAATTAAATAACATTCTTGAACATGTATCAAAAGTGACAGCGACGGCGTTTCATGGCTCGATGCTCGAATGCGAAATTCATATCGACAATATTAATCAAAAGCAAATCTTCACGACGTATATAGTAGGTACTTGAACCTAATGACGTTTAAAAGATTTTTCACACGGTTGAGGACATCTTCAAGTTTACAGAGTGCTCCCAGATCCTAAGACGCAGTTTGATCCAGAATTTTGAGCATTCTGAGAAGTTAGAAAGTGGTAGGAAATTAATTTATATAAAGCAGCGAGGAAGTAATGATGGAAACATGCACTTTCACAGAAAGCCAATGTGGGGTGAATGTGGGGCGAATGTGTAAATTCCTTTCAGTTGCTCTCAAAGCATCATTGATTGATGCCCGATGTTCAAACCTATAGTACACAGAAGCAGAAACCATTACAAGCATAAATCCAGGATAATAATGCGTTCTTGATATTTCCACTATCGTATCCTCCTCGGAAAGCTATAGTACGTCCTTCTCTGGCGGTTTTGGCGGCGAGTAATTCGTCAACAGCTGAATAATAGTCTTGTCACCCCTCTTCTGCGCATATTCCAGCATAGTCTCTCCATTCACGGTCTTGGCAGATGGATCTGCCCCTCGATTCAGCAGCAGTGAAACAATGCTCGTGCTGCCAACATAAATTCCGCGATACAACGGACTCTCCCCATTTAAGCTCCTTGTTTCGGTGCTGGCGCCGTGGCTCAAGAGTATAGACACCATGGATGTATTGTTTCTGGACACAGCTGTGAAGATCTGAAGTTAGCATTTGCTTAAATGGGAAGGTGAGGAGAGCTGAAGTAAAGTTCCATTGGTTCGAGGTACAACGGCATTCCTTTAGAGAAGGTTTCAAGTCGAACTCAAGTGCTTGGCCCAAATAGAAATGGATGACTTCAATTACTGACCTTGATAGAGAGGGCTTTCCCCACTGATGACCTTAAGATTCGGATTCGCGCCTTTTCCGAGCAGAAGGGAGACAATGGATACGTTGGAATGGTAGACAGCTTTTTGGAGAGCGCTTTCTCCAGCAGGATTTCGTGTGTTGGCGTCTGCTCCTTTACCGAGCAGAAGGGAGACAATTGATGTATCACCTCTCGCGCTCTGGAACAACGGTGACTCGCCAGAGCGATTTTTCTCTTCGAAATCGGCGCCGCGTTCTAAGAGCATATGGGTGAGCGGGATATTTCCCCTTCCGACAACTAAATTCAAGGGCGTCTCTTCTCCTGGGGGAAATTTGCTTGCGTCTGCACCTTTCTTCAGTAGCTGTTCGGCGATAGAGGTGTCGCCACGACAAATCGCAGTGTACAGCGGTCGATGGCCCTTTTCATTCTCGACTTCGACATCGATATCCTTCTGTGCAAGTAGAAGCGAGACAATGGATTTGTCTCCACGTCCTACTGCGATCGACAGAGGAGCCTCCCCTTTGCTTGTCCTTGCTGCGGTTGAAGCGCCGTGCTCGAGCAAAAGCTTCACCATTGACGTTTGTCCCCTCGAAATTGCACGCACGAGTGGGGTCTCGCCGTTCTTGTTCAACTCTTCCAAATCCACTCCTCTTTGTAACAGAAGCTTTGCGATGGATTTATGATCACCGGAAACCGATATATTGAGCATACTCTCTTGGTACTGTGGTCGCACATTTGGGTTCGCGCCCGCCTCGAGCAAGATTTCGATGCAGGAGTTGTGTCGGCGTCGCACAGCGGCGTACAATGGAGTTTCCCCTGCTGAGTTGGGTTCTTCAAGGCCCACTCTACTCTTCTCGACAAGGAGTTTCAGGATCGATTTTCTGTCGTGATGAACTGCGATATGAAGGGGAGAGTCAGCGCCAGGTGGTCGAGCCGTTGGGTCGGCGTTGTTCTCCAAAAGCAATTGGACGATATCCTTTTCCCCTTTCGAGACTGCACGGAAGAGGCAAGTCTCGGATTTTTTGTTGAGGGCTTCGATGTCCTCGCCGCCTTTTTGCAACAGAAGCTTCACTTCCTTTTTCTTTCCTTTCGCCACAGCCTGATGCAAAAGCCCATCCTCGGCTTCTGGTGGAGGTCGCTTCTGGAGCACGTTGCTGGTGCTCCGTCGTGGTGTTGTCTCTAGCAGAACCGGAGATGTGAGGCTGCTTATGTCGACGAGTACTTCTAAACCCCGAGGACCGAAGAAGCCTTCGTTCCATTGTGATGCCACGGCTTCAATTCTCACTCGTCGTAATCGTTCCATCTCCCTATCCTGGCCTCCAGTAGATGGCCCCGGTCGATTCCCAAGCAGAGGGCGCGACTGGTCTCTGGATCTAGAATTACTAAGCCGCAAATCTCTCATATCTAGATCAGCATCTGCTTCAAGCTCTCGGTTGCCTTTGTCAGTCTTCTCGGCTACATGCGGAGGGAAAAGATGATTGAGGAAAGTCGCCCAGTCTTGATCATCCACTCCCCTGCTTGTCCACTTCTCATATGGCTGTGGGAATGGCTGATTGTCAGCGCTGGCATCAGGACCAACGCTCATGTGATGGTAGAAAGTATCGCGGGGTGTGGTTTGGGCTGGGGTTCGCAATTCAAAATATGGAGCGGCAGAGACAAACCCGGCTCTGTCGAGGTCTTCACCGGTGATGCGTCTTGCCTGCAGGTTTGTAGGAGGTACCAGAACCGGGGAAATTGGGCTCTGGCTTGGCGCAGAGTAACGTGCTGGGACGGATGTTTGCCCAGAAGGCCTTCTAGCTAGAAGTCCCGGATTGGGAGCCGGTGGTCCATCCAGCAAAGCATTGAAAGCTGTAATGTACTGTGATTGGGAAGGCTGTGCGGGAATGGAGTTGTGTGGATCGCGAAGTGAGTATGGAGGCGGGGGAGCATCATCCATTTTGGCTCGAAGATAGTGTTAAAGGCAAGATGATGAATGCTTTGTTAAAAGAGCAATTTCCGTCGACAAGAATTGAAGATAAGATAAAGCTCGTGAGTCTTGTGTAGCTTCTCAGCTCCCATTGTGGCTGTGAATTTCGAACCGCCAATGACGCGGCATCCCCAGGCAGCAACTTCTGACCATGCAAGAATCTTTACCAATTTCTCAGCTTGAGATCGGCTATTTCACAAAGGATTCGCAAACTTTCGCGAATTGAAGCCATTGGAGAAAATAACAACCAACTGAAGTCTGTTTTGTGATTATGAATAAGGAGGAATTGAGGTTAGAGGAAGATAGAGGTCTTTTCGATGGTGAAGACGTCCGGGCGCTACCAGAGGCTCGCTAAGCTTAATTTCAGCACGTCGAGCGCCAGGGAAATCGACGACGCGACATCACACGACAACTCGGCCTCTCCGTATATGACGAAGCACGAATACTGCAGAATCAATAGAAGCATGTCGAGTGATGCGTTGCAAAATTGTTCTTCCTGAGCTTGACTGTGGCTAAGCAGTCGAGCGGAAATACGGACAATCAACATCGGAACGCGATTGCTATTCACAACAAGACAATACTGATCACAGAAGTAGATACTCCCTAGCATAATTGCTTGTCCATCTTGCACCTCGTATGCGAATGCGATCTCGAACGGTACTCCTTACCAGCTGCATGCCAAAGACTATAGCATACTCAATAGCAACATAGCAACCCTTCACAGGCTATCTCTCTCTGCCAACCTTCCCTGCGATCCGGCTGCTCCTCCACAATGCCTCCACTGGACATCATCCAGCAATTATAAACTATCTAAATACCGTGCCTCGTACGTGGAGGGACCGGGCCAACCACACAAGCGTCAGCTTCATCGACCCCCTCCCCAAACCCCACCTTGATCTCTACAGGAAGACGCTCGTCAAAGTCAGCGAACGCAGACTCTCACCCGGTCTCACTATACCCATGATATACATAATGGATATGATGGACACAAATGAGGAGGAGAGACGGGCGTCGTGCTTCGATTTTCTCCACCGAGAGATGCGAGGATACTTCATGAGGTGATCGTTCAGTCTCTTGAAGAAGGGTTGAAAATAAATAAGTTTGCAATGGAGAAGTTGAAACTCCGCGTGAGGTTTTGCCTTGCCTGGCTTTCAGAAATACATGCGACAGAAGTTATTGAGACGCTGAAGGAGGAATTCCGGGATGGGATTGGACTGGGGTTGGCGACGGGACTGCTTTTGTGTGAAAGGCAACCTCGCATAAGTTCGTAGCACACGGCGAGCTCGTTTTCTTTCTGAGCTCCTTTCGACGGGCCGATGAATTTCAGCCAGAGCAGTTCTGGGACTTTGGAGGCAGCCATTTCATCTGGCTACTAATAAGCCTCTGTCAATGACCACGCTAGAAGCTACAGCAAAGTATATAAGATTCTGTTGCAGAAATTCAATTTTTATATGAAAGCCATATTTCCTGCCTCTGCGGTTTTCTACATTCATTTGAGGACAGCCAGCCGACGAATCATGCAGCCTCGTTTCGCAGTCAACCCACCAACCTCGAAAACGGAAACTTCTCCTTCAACAGCCTTCAAAGTCGACATCCGCCAATACTTGCCATGGTATCAATCGCTATCTCGTAAGATATAAATCGAAGGCATCTATTTCGAAACTACGGTCGCTGAATGCGCTGCACATATCATGATTTATCGAATGACTTTGGGCCGTTTTGCTCAGCTTGTTGCGTTTTGATCCTGGAGAAAATTTGCGTTAATGCTAACTGGCTACGAAAGAGACACGCGGTTGAAATATAGAACCAGAGACTTAGGCTTCGTTCTTGCGGCCGGCAATACCCCGTTAGACTCCCCTTCATTCAGAACGCAAAGCGGCCCAACGCCGAATCAGGCTTTCCCCAAACCGACACTGGCACATTGCATACATTTCCAAGCACAACGTCGACTACAACGAACGTCTTGAATTTGGCGAAGATGGCGCGAATTTACCCTACCAATCGCCAAAACACCGAGTTTTTGGCAAATGCGAGGTCAGCGGACTATACTGGCGATGATTGGGGTAGTGAGGATGGATATGGAAATCTGCCGCCTCCACCCACATCTATCGGTCTACCGCCAGACGTGGTCACTGGGGAAGATATTCTGGCTATGTTTGACACCGAAGGCCATTGGTCAGGACGAGGCCAGCACGTCGAATTCGGGCGAAAGGACGACGTACCACTGAAAGCGGGGGTAACGCTTGGTCGAGGAGCCAGCGCGGATGTCGATGAAGTTACCTGCCGATATGTTACTCTTGCAGGGAAGCAAATACGTGTTACCCTTGCAAGGAAACAAATATACTGCAGTCGGCGTATGAGAATTGAGGACGTTAGGCGGGAGCTGGATATTCTGAGGAAGCTGAACCACAAGCATATTATCACACTTGTGGGCTCGTATACTCAGAAGCACATCCTCGGGCTCCTATTGTTCCCTGCCGCTGTCTGCGATTTGGGTATGTTTCTGGATGAACTGGATGAACAGCAACGGAGCACAACTGAGGAGCTCGGAGAGGGCCTGGTTCAACTCCTAGAACGTCTTGGGATCGAGCAATCTGTGTTTGGGGCCTGTGTTCGATTGAAGACTGCGTATGGGTGTCTGGCCAACGCTGTCGAATATCTTCATCAGAACGGCGTCCGGCATAAGGATCTCAAGCCAAGCAATGTTTTACTGAATCCAAACGACGGTCTGTTTCTAACAGATTTTGGAGTCAGCCGAGATTTTACAGATGCGTCGACCAGTGTCACTAATGGAACTGCGCGAGGTACCTATAAATACTGCGCACCTGAGGTTGCACGTTGGGAACCCCGAGGGCGTGCAGCAGACATATATTCTCTGGGATGTGTCTTCTTGCAGATCAAGACGGTCTATCTCGGACTCTCATTACTCGACTTCGACATCTTCAGGAGTAGTGAGGATGATCAATCATTTCAGAAGAACCCTGACAGACTGCGAGGGTGGATTCTCAAACTACGTGGCTGCCTGCTACCTCAAGGCGAGGATCCTGCTTCTCACGAACTGCTAGATCTTATTCAGACAATGCTTGCAGAAGATTCGGTCAAGAGACCAACGAGTGCAGAAGTCAGCTTGAGGCTCTTGACTATCAGCTTGATAACCTCCGCCAGATTTTATTTCAGCAACTGCTGTAGCGACTACATTATACGTATTAAGGCAAACGGTAGGTATATTCTATCTTTGGCCTAGTCCTGTGTCTGATTACAGTTATAAGATTCGCTATACAAAGGAAGGCGAAGGCACTTCATGCAATCAGTGCGAGTCCAAGAAGAGTGGCAGGCCTCAGAGGCGGCCTACCCTCCACCCAAATTTAACATGCCATTTGGCCGTAAATCACATTTCCTTGAAGAGTTCGGATCAGACATGATGTATTCAGAGCCGGAAGAACTTGAGCCCTCGTCCATATCAGGTAATGGTAACTACGAACCCGTCTCCAGCGAGCCATAACCCTGGTATATTACTCCCAATAGCTTTGCTTTTGGTAACAACATTGTCTCTCTTACTCATTGGCCTTCCAACGCCATGACTCAGTAAACGTGAGTCCCCTTTCTTTCTTACATTGTCTTACGCCGCTAATATAAAAGTAAGGAGGATATAAGCCAGTCACAATGTTGCACAACACCTCTCCATCTACCATCACCCAGCAGTGATCATTCACCTCAACTTTCCCATGACCGATATTGCAGACTTTTAACACGGAAGCAGATTCATATGATGATCAGACGGCCAATTTTCCTTTTCTGACTCCTAATGCACCTACACCTGGCCCACTTTTACTTGACGAATTTTTACTTGAAAGTGAATCGAAACTCCTGGACAGCGGGGACTCGGCACCAGGCTTCTCGAAGACGTTCCCCCCTCGTTCTGGAGGTTACAATTTCCTTGCAATATTTCTAAACGCCGAAGTTGTAAATGAAGTCGATCAGGAGCCATTTCTGCACCAAACTTCTTCTCCGTCCTGGAAAGAGAACACTGCGACGTTTGACTCAAACAATCCTTTTATTGCGGAGCCGCGATCTTTCTTTTTAGCAGCTGTATGGAGGCTGTACAGCAAATCTGGACCCAAATGCCCAACCAACAGCGGATGGAGAACCCGACTGATAGGGACGACATGACACTGCCCATGTCAACGACTAATTCGCAGAGGCCCACGAATGTGCTCAGCGAAAGGGCTTTCCCCGATCTTTCCCGCAACGAGTTAGTGAGGGAGGGCCCGTTGGAGATCCAAATATGGGTTCTTCGTAGGAAACTCAAGGAAAGATTGCCCTGGGAGGAAAGTACACGAATAGATAATCTCATTGGCCGTATAACAGCCATACCATTGATTGAGTATGTTTGGTAACAATGCAGTTACATATACCCCTTGAAGATTTCAAATCCTTGGCGCTAGAAGGTCACGCCTTGTCGAGAGTTACTCCTTTCGATGTCATCGGACCGTAGCATACGAGGTACTCTGTATCGAATGACATCATGCTAAATACCTTCATCACGACCTCATGCACGGATATCTAGCCTGCTTCTCTTTCCTTCCCGGATCCTAACTGGAATGCACAAAAAGGTCTCCAGCCCGAAGCTCAACTGCAACAACCATCGACTGCAAAACATTCACCTCCACCAAACTTCGTCGTCCACACCTCAAGCCAGCGATCCACAGGTCTTGAACAGTCAATATCCTCCACCTCAATCTCTTGAAGATACAGTGCTAGCCAATGTCGGTGCAGCACACCATTCGGGTGGACCGCCAGCTTCAAATCCGCCAGCAGATGACAAACGGCCTCCTACCCCTACCTGTTATCACAATTCGGACAAGAACACAGATACTAACAAACTCGAACCCACGGAACAGGAGAAACTAGAAGAAGCAAAGAGGAGAAGGAGGCCCCGGCGACAGAAAACGTGGACCCGCATCCGTCTGCGGATCGAGCGACGGGTGCAGTGAAGGAGGCAAGTCCCATCGGGATGATGAATCAAGAGGGAAAAATGCCGTTGAGCATGGAGAGGGGTAGGGAGCTGAAGGGGGAGAGGTGGTAGTAGTTGATGGGAGTACATTGAGGGGTGGGTTTCGTGAGAAGGGAAGTCAGTGATGACGGAAAGAAGTTGGGAGGTATGCGAGGCTAGAAATACCAACAGAAATCAATTGTCATGACCAAAGAGATGACAGTGAGGTGAACCATAGACGCTCAATGAACATCCGCAAATTGGAGCTAAACAACACACTCTTCATAGCTGTGCGAAGTGCGTCGATATTTGAGCGGGTGTGGAGCGCTGAGAATTTATTTAAGTCGAGCAAACGGACTACTTTTTCGGTGGGTGAAATCTGCTTGCGCACTCATGTCGATGCGAACGGGAATTAACTGGGTTGTCCCGCCTGAAAAGAGTGACACACAGTCACACCCAAACTCAGTTGTTGGTCGTAGGAAACGCACATAAGTAGACAAGAGCCAACCTGGATCAGAATGTATTGACAGCTAATGTCAGTGTGGTCTTTCATCGTGCTGTCGTTCTTTGCCATCGCTGTCGTCTGTCGAAGGACTGATTTAATCGCCGTGCGCTATTAACTCCTCTGAAGCATGAAGTCACCAATTCGTAGCTGAGGTTCGACTGGTCTCTCCTCTTGTTCCGCGTCCGTCTAATCCTGAACTTTCCTTACTTTTCCTAAAGGATTGATGATCTCATTTCGATATCCGGGTACCATGGTATTTCTGCGGGATTGGAGATGTTATACATATTGGGCAAGCGTCGTCCATTCCGAAAATATTCTGTCCCATCCCAAAAATTGACTTGAAAATTGTTTGACCTGCTTGAACTTTCTAGCCTACACTTGAGCGGTAGACAATACTCGAGTACAAAGGCAGAAAGGCACTGTCGAAAAGCAGGAATGAAAAGCTCACCAAACCAAGAACAAATGTCAAAACCTCTTTGAGATGCAGGGTTTCAGTGTGCGCGTCCAACTTGCCGTTCGGCAGCTTCTTCGACACCGGTGTAGCAAGAAATAACCTTGTTGCATTTCAAGCAACCCGTGTTATCGCTGTTGCACTTGCTTCTTGGGACTCGAGGACCTGGCATTTCCCAAGCCGCAACGCATCCATATGTTTTGCGCGTGGAGATGACTATCCGATATTCTTCCGTCAAGGCTTTTCACCCGCATTCCGGAGCTTGCAGTGTCAAGGCCGAAGAATCCGACGTTGTTGAAAGCTTGGATCGCACGACCTTCTGCAAACTGAGGTGATGTTCCGGGTTAAGTACCCTTTTAGTCCGTAGTTGGTTCCTGCTGAGTATTGAACTCTTCACAGACATCTCGGGTCTTGATGTCGGTCGAGTTCGTGCTTCAGATCGGTTTTTAAGCTAAAGACTGCCTCCATGATGACTTTCGGGACGTGTGGTAGTCTGCCATGTAATATTCCCTGCAGATGAAACTCAGTGGATTGTTTCCAGTAAGAGGCGTTGGAGGGATGACAGAGCGCAAACACTTTTGGGAGGTTTTCAGTGCTGTCAACCTTACGACGATATCTCGGCCCGGATGCGCGCTCTGTCGATGACTGAGTCCAGATGAGAAGAGAAGGGAAGAGAAATCACCGACCAAGGGGCCAGAGCATTCGAATCTGCTCTGTGCTTGTTCAACTTGGAGACTCCTCGAGTCTTTCATGTTGTGCAGACGGGAGCAACTGCGATGTTCATTGCATAACTCAGACTTATCGAAATACTAACAGGTTAAATCCTCCCCACTCTGCAAGATCCAGGGGCCATCGCGTTAGCAAACATTTGATTTCCGTTGTTTGACCGATGCAATTGTTCTTTTTGGGTCACCATTCAATCTACTTTCGTACAGGCCCAACCTTTTGTGTCTGTGCACCTCTCGAAGATTCTACTGTAACAGGGGAAATCAGCCAATAGATCATCAGTATTTTACTGGATTTACCCTAACAGGTTTAAACAGCTCGTAGAAGCACAGACGGAGAAGGCTTTGATTGTTTGGGGCCTGTACGAAAGCAGTCCCAATCCTCAAGGCAATATTTGGTGCGAGGTAAGCTCACAGTTCCATATTTGGAAGCAACATCTTCTTTGCGTAGCATCATTTCACATGCTCTCAACGATGATGGCGGCGTGTGGCGTACGCCACAGCCCGATTCCCTTCGATTCTCGAGATCAGCCTATCTTCATTGACGCTTCGCTTCGAGATTTTCAAAAACAAATGTCGCTTTGTTTCGAATCTCAGGCTCTCCGCGGTCCTCGTTCTCCTCTTGGAATCGCAATTTAATTTTCCACGCCAATTTGTAAGAGGTCCGGGGGAGCTCGGAGGTTGTGACTTCGCAAGATATCGGAGTCACGTTCAAACTATGATACTACGTAAAAGGATTGAAGAGGGGGCGTTGGTCTGATTGGTGGCGTTACGGCTCTGTAGTCCAGGAACAGAAATGAGGCGGTTAGCTTTCCTCCTTCAGGGCTGTGGGGCCGAAGCATCCCTGATCTTTCGATGAGATCGACAACTCCGCATCTCCATCTTTTGATACTCCTTCCGAGCAAGTTTTGGCGCAACCCCACTTTCCTTGTTTTCACCTGCATACTGTGCCTCAACCTTGCCCCATTGGATTTTTCTCTCCGTCGTCAATTTCCAACAGCCGTCGCCCACCAATCGTGAAGCATTGGCAGGTAGTCATCCTCGCACGTGCTGCGCAAAGCTGCAAGGTATCAATGAACATGTGCTTTTCCATCTTCCTCGGCAGCCGATGGCCTGTCAAGATCTTCGCGAGCAGTGGTGTAGGTAAATTCCGGTTTACACGCATATTCTCGTATCCAGACTATATTCAGCAAGGCTTACGACGCATCATCGTCTCGTATTGAGATGCATTACCCCCTAATTAACGGATTTACCTCCGACCTTTGGAATCCTGGGTTCCCCGCACGATTCAATAGTCTCTGGGGTGTTTTTCAGCATTATTTGAAGCCCGAAGCCCGCACTTCTTGTTTCTCCAACCATTCTCCATCAACACTCGTTTTCGATCACCCAAAAAATAAAAACTTGGACATCCAAACAACAGTCGTTACGCGCAAAATATCGCAATCATGAAGTTCTTCGGATCCGTCATTGCCCTCAGTTTGGCCTCTGCTGCTGCTGCACAGAGTGCCTGTGCTACTGTCGCGGCCGCAGTTCCCAGCTGTGCTGTGAGTATTATTCATCGTCTTTTGGCCAAATAAACTGACTCTCTTTAGCAAACATGTATCCTTTCTGCTGGTTCCGCAGTTGGTTGTGGCGCAACAGACTTTGCCTGTCAATGTACACCGGCTTCAAGCTCCGCAATTGCGGCCTCTGCTCAAGCCTGCGTGATCTCAGCTTGTGGTATCGCCACAGCGCTGGCCGCACAGTCTAGTGCGCTGGCCGTCTGCTCTTGCGCTGCGACCGCAGCCTCCGGCTCCGGGAGTGGCTCGACAACTGCCTCGTCTGCAAGCTCTGTTGCCTCGACTTCGGTCTCGACCTCCACGTCCGCTGCTCCAGCTTCAACTAGCACCACCTCCGTTCCACAGAGCACTTCGTCCTCCGCATCTTCCTCCAAGGCTTCCTCCTCCGCGACTTCCTCCTCCGCGGCGAAAACCACTTCTGCTGCATCAAACAGCAGCGCTACAACATCAGCAAACCCGTCTCAAGTCACTACTGCCGGAGCAGCCATGATGAAGCCATTCTTGGGTCTTGAGGCTGCGGTCGTGGCGATTTTCTTTGGAATCATGGCCGTCTTGTAAAGTCGCGACGAACTGAAATGTATTTGACGGCTGACATGATAACTGATCATGAAAGGGAGGTAATCGGGAGGGTGCATTGTGCGATGATAAAAATTTCAATGTGTTTTGGAAATGTGTTTGTATATTAAGACCACTGGTCTACGCAACATAATAAATAACAAGTTTGAGACTGTACACTGCGGTTACGATCCTCACTTCACCATAGTGATTCTCTGCTCGATTGTCGTCTGACTCGCCTCTTCCATGAGAGTCGGCACTTAGCTGGAAGACACGAGAACGAGACAAAGACAAAATAATATCGGACATGCGTTCAATTTCTTCCAAATTGAGTATTCCATACCTGATCTCAACCAGGTTTGAGTGTCGAATGAGTCCGTTCCCATGCGATTATGAAGGTAATGTTGATTGGAAACGAAAATGTTCTCTGACAGGGGCCTAATATATATGAATGGCCACAGCGTACTTAGTCATCCGTGAATGTCCTCATCGCTCATCGTGACTTACACGCATAAGATGTCGCAACCGTGATTCACACCACCATGAGATCGACCTAGACTCCGGGAAGGCTGGTTATCAGCCGTGCGCTTGGGATGTCGTCTACGAAGTTACATTCTCAGCCCGATCCAGTTCCACTTTGAAGCAATTCACCTCCTGAAGCGTGTGCCAATTGTCCATATCCCATCACGTTTGCCTTGGAGGGACACAGTCTCCAACTTCCACCATCCTCTAAAGCTATACGATCACTAGAAGATGTAGTTGGCTTATGGGCACCTGGGATGAGTGTTATGGAAGTACCTGAGGTTAATTCGCCAGCGCTTTGGCTCCTTGATGACTTTCGTCACACAAATGCTTCACGGGCTCTACGGCGCTCCGGACATACTATGGACAAAGATCCCTTTTAGATGAGCTACTATTGCGACTTCCAGCTGTTTATTTAAGCCTTTCTAATTGTTTGGTGAATGAAGATCGATCTAGATATGCCACCATGTGCTTCCTACCTCCTCAAATTACCTCGACCTACGTCTCGCCGATTGAAGAGGAGACAGGCATCTCCATATGCCAATGTCCAGACCGCATGCATCAGGCTTATGTGCAAGCCCTAGTTCACTTGGTTCTCATTTTGGAGCACTCCCTATATACAGAGCATTCTCGGCCACCTTCACATTTTAGCTTCGAATCTGGTGAGGCCGAGGGAATGATTCTGCCCGGTTAGTCGGGTCCAGACTCTTGATACAAATGCTTTGCCGAAGTCGCTATTTGAGGGAAGCATGAGCTTGGCAAAGCATACAGACATTTGGACGAAGATGACATCATACATATGAGACTCCTATGAGTGAGCTAGAATTGTTCGCCGACATGGCGGACTCGTTACTGCGGAGATTTCTTCTAACTTGAGCGAATACGTAGGCCTGTACGTCGGCCAGAGGAGAATCCAACATTCCTTTCCTTTGAGAAAACCGCCGAGTCTCAAACACCCACGTGTTGCTCTTTCTCAAAGCCTCGAGAGTCTTTCTACGTTTTCCTTCCATAACTCCAACCCATCGGGCCGCTAACGACAATCGCCCGGCGTTTTCGGATCTTACTTTATTCTTAGGGATTAACAGACCTCGTGGTGGCTCCTGCTCAAAATACGGAACGTACCGTGGAGTCATACGATACCAATTATCAGCTCCGCAGCTGCAGCGAGACGACGCGTTTCAGCGGAAACACCCTCGGTTTGCGGCCGCCCCATGCCCCACCATTCACCAACATCCTTCGTACGCAACCAACCAAAAACCTCCGACTGACATACTCAGCCTCGATCATTCTACGGTAACAACCGATTGCTACTGTATCTCACTCTAACATCTGCAAGACCCGGCAAGTCAAACCGAAAATCTGGGGTGGAGAGTTTGTCGCGCATCGTACCATGCGGCTGCCGGATGACAGCCCTGAAGAATCACCAACCACCAGTCACAACTTGTTCCGAAAGCCTGCATCATAGCTGAGATCACAAGCGTCGGCATTTTGTATCGCGATACGAGTATCGTGGCTGGCGCTATTTTTGGGTTTGGCAGGAAGTTTGGTTCTCGTCGTTGGATTCGGGAGCGACGTTGCATTGAGAATTATGCTTAATTTTTAGGCTACCCTTTACGACGTTTCCATTCGGTAGAGGACGACACTGGATTCGGGTATCTACAATGGGTGAGGTTCGATCGATTGAAGTCTGTCGAAACTGCAATTTCCTTCCAATGCTCTGCTACATTTCGTTTGATGTTCTGCTATTACCAAAGTCTCACGAATGCCACCAAGCCAAGTTGTCTCAAGTTGACTGCCTAGCCTTGATGAGGTGTGCCTCCGTCGCACCTTGGCAAGGCAAGGCTGAGGATTGCCTTGGCATATCTGTGAGCTTAAAACCTCCGAACGTGTCTTATGTATGTGGCACATGCACGCCATAAGCAGCGTGGTTCACTTTCGTTACGTCGTTGGTCTAATCTTACGAGCCACATGAGGCATCCATTCCTTTGCTTGCTCCTTGTGAGGAGAGACAACAAAATTTATGCCTCTCCTGCCTTACAAGAGCCGCCAGGCTACCAGAGAATGGCCACTCTCACCGCGTAGCAACCACGTCAACCTCCAAGCTGCGAATAATGAGCTGTGAGTAAACGCACTGCCTTCCTCCCAAGACTTCAAGATCTAGGGAAGGATGAGACCTATCTTGCTATTGGCCGTGCTTCCAAGCATAGCCGCTCTTCACCGTCTTTGGCGTCCTTCAGCAAAGGCATCACGAACATCTCAACAACCACCAGAGCTGATGAAGGCGTTCATTCCGGCCGATAACATCTCGTGAATCTGAATCCAACCTCATCAAGCTTATGGGGGCGAGACATCATGAGTCAAGGAGGCTGGTTGGGTGCCTAGATGCGAGAGGTGTAGATACATCTTCAAAGTATATCTGTGTATAAGACGAGGCCGTATCTCCTTGGGGAATTTCTTTCTGCACCACAGAAATACCATTGCCTTCTGGACTCCTATCCCATACAATTCAACTTTTCCTCAACTACTAAGTTCGCAGTTCCTCGTTCTTCGCTATCAGTGTTATTATTTAACCTCAACAACTACTTCATTGCCATCATCATGCGTTTCAACTACGCCGCTCTTGCTGTTGTCTTTGGCATTGCCACGGCTTTGCCAGGTCACTCGGACAGTTATACCCCCACCTACACCTCAACCTACACTCCCTCCACTCCGACCTACACTCCAACCTACACTCCAACTTACACTCCAACCTACACCCCTACTTACCCTCCTACCTATACCTCCTCTTGGGGGCCCATCTATACTCACCCTGGAGATTGCGGATCTGAATGCGGCGGCGTATGCGGCGATGGCATAGTCCAGCCCGGGGAAGAGTGCGATCTTGGCGTTGTATCGAACAACACACCGGGTTCTGGGTGTGATCCCACTTGCCATAAGTATAGCTGTGGAGACGGAGTAATTGAACCACCAGAGGAGTGCGATGCAGGCGCGTACGTATTCACACAGCCTATTTTTTACGGGGCAATGCTGACTTGGAAATGTCCATAGTTTGAATGGTCGGTTTCCCATGCTCGAATCCAATAACCGTTACTAATGTCAAACAGGAGTTTATGGCAGTGGTTGTTCAACCGACTGTAAATTTTGTGGGTACTGTGGAGACGGAATTATCGACGATGCTGCTGGTGAGCAGTGTGAGTAAGTAGCCCGCTGTTCTTTCTCCTCTGCCGAATATCTTAGCTAATCACGCCCCTCTTTAGCGATGGTTGGCAGCTAAATGGCACCCCTGGAAGCAATTGCTCATCAACTTGCCAAAATGAACCTGTGACCTGCACATGCTCTTGCTGTAAGAACTCACAGCATCTTTGAAGACTTCAAGGCTAACGATTGTATAGGCTACGAGGGAACCGCCACCGGTTCTACCCAGGCTGAATGCGAGGCCAACTGCCAGGCTAAATGCCACACTCCGTGCCAGACGTGTAATCCTATCCCAGTAAGCCACCCCGTCAAACTCCCAAGTATATCTCACTGACTTCAAAACAGTCCCTCAACTTCTGCGATATCACAACCTCTTGCATCAATACTCCAAGCAACAATGACTACTGTGCTTGCCGAGCAGGATACAGAGCTACTGGGCTTGCTCCAACTGACCCCAAGCAATTCCGACTTGCCTTCCCGGGTCAAGAGTACAGAGTCTTCGTTGCTCCTGGTGTCGCGTGCGATACTCTTTGCACAAACCCCTTCCCAGGGCCAATTAGTTGTCAGGAAGTTCCTGTCCAGAACACCTGCTAGTGTGCTGGTGATCTACTCAGGCATCGAAGGGAAATAACTGGGGTCTTGATGGTTCTTGTGTCAGGGTTTAGGTTTCTGGAGCTCTTTGGATTTCCTTCTGATTTGATCGACTTTGTTTCTTTTATGTCCTTTTAATCCGGTGTTGTCGAGGTGGAGTGCGGGTATCTCTGGCTATTGAAAGATCTCTGGACTAGACGTCTGTGGTCAACGTCGCTCCTTTGTGATCAAATATATTGATAATTGTAGTTCTTGAAATTAAAGCACCGGCAATAGACTTGCTGTCTACCATCATTCGTTTGATTATGATCCCTGAAATGAGCACCTCGGCATCCCAAATCCATCATGACAAGAGTTTAGTGACGCACCACCAAATCGGCCCCGCTCACTTTCGCGACAGAGACGTTCTCAAGAAAGGTCTCCAGATCTTTGAGCAGTATAATATGAAACTTTCATGGGCCGTAGTTTCAGTCCCCTTTTAGCATAATATCGTTCAAAGTGATAGTAGTGCTACCAATAATGTTTGTGATTCTTGCGAATGCACATCCACATGAAGACGTAGAACGGTGACTCCACGTGGCCGTTGCCTACATCTCGTCCGATGCTGAGGAGAACTAATGAAATTGTTACATTCTATTGCTTATTACACAGAATCCTCAGATTGTTAACCGTACCCAACGCCGACAAGGTACACTGTGCCAAGCCCCTTCCCCCTCCTCGCCAGGGCCAGCTCGTACATG
Organism: Gamarada debralockiae; assembly: GCA_002803225.1. Lineage (NCBI taxonomy): Eukaryota > Fungi > Ascomycota > Leotiomycetes > Helotiales > Hyphodiscaceae > Gamarada > Gamarada debralockiae. The sequence goes on along the minus strand of NXFV01000640.1, from coordinate 83,597 downwards.
ACCTCTGCCTCAGCGAGCCTACCTTGATCCTCCTTCAGCAGACGCCACGTCCTTGATTCCAAGGAAGAGTCAGGTGACACAAAATAACATCATTAGGCCGTCTTACGCCACTATCAATCATATCACCTGCGCTGTACCCAACTGGCCGTTGCTACACGACCGCTGCACAGAAATATGACGTTCACAGGCTTGATGACTGGTCAGTCTGTTTCCCCAGGATCGCAATGTAGAGATAAGAAAGCGTGTTCCTCGTCCTGGCCAATTCTCAATGCTAATGCCCAATCCTCGCATCACCTATGCTTTCCCTACCTAAGTGGCTGATCGCCTTGTTGAATGCATTAATCATCCCACCGTACATGATGTTGCGATCTTTGTAAGTTCCTGTGAAAAGCTTACCCCGAACACTTAAGGATTCCTCCAACATCGTTCACTCAGAGCGGATTTCTGAAAACTACCACGCTCGCTACCCAGCGGCGGCTCAGTTTGCAGTTACGCAGAACGCATTAAGATACCTGAAAGACATACTTCCCTCTTTCACGGGATCTTGACCGTCATTCGCCCAGGCAAAAGCCGTACCTGAGGAACAGGCCGGCCATTCTCGCGATCTGGATTACCCACTTCTCGTCAGGCGAAAGTCCGCCGGCAGCGAGCTCAAATGTCTGCCAGAACAGGCCCCTGAGTGCGTCACAATTGGGGTAGTAGTGCCATCCCTGACAATCCATAAAGCCCAGAAAATTCTCAAGGCCCCATAGAGATATCCCGAACGGACGGATTGTAGCCTCAGGCTAGTCGATAGTGGCCAGTACTGGGATCCACGAAGACATTCAGCCCAGAGAGGTCACTGTGATTGAGTGTCAAGGATATGACTTCTCGAGGAGCAAGGAGAGCCCTTTACGAATCATGCACAGGTTTTCTGAAAGCGACGGGGGAAATATCGAGACACAAGCACGAACCTCGACCGATAGTCGCGGTAAATGGCTTTGGTTGCGTCAGGACTCATATGTTGCGGGCTATATAATTGGGATAGGATAGGTAAGACAATTTTTACGGAATAGAGAACGCTTGTAGAGAACAGTTCAGAGAGTTTTGTCTAGATATTGCTGGTTTGGGCTCAGAACCCAAGTTTTCGGACATTGCTAGAATAGGCTCAGCGCATCTTCGATAGTTGCCTTTGGGGTTCGTTCCCCGCCGTAAATGAACCTCATCATTGAATCGTAACATTGATATTAAACCCGCAAGTATTGCTCTTTTCTTATAATTACTTTTATTGGATATATATTTTTCTAGAATATTCTAGAAACGAAGGGAACGGCAATTACAATAACAATCTCTACACACGAAAGTATATAGGCATAGGCTTGTAGTGGATATTCCTTTAGAAGGCAGTCATAGCAAAATATAAATTGTATTAATAAGCTTTATCGTCGCATTACGGATCCTTGGTTACTAATGTAGCAATATCCAACTTCTCCGTCTGCCACCTATTTAATACTGCTAAAGAAGAGAGAGTATGAGGATGATCAACACCTAAGAGCCGCTTCCGTGGCAGTACACAATTCTCCACCAATTTAAGGGTCTCCGCATCTCGGCCATGTCCTTTCCACGTGAAAGCAAGATTGTTCATACTAGTCAGCGTGTCAGGGTGTCACCCTCTTTCTCTCCAGCTCTTCAGCCTCCTTCCAGCGTCCCTGATTCCGGTATGTCGCAGCTAAACAGGCCATGCTGCTCAGCGTATCTGGATGCTCCTGCCCTAACACCCTCTTTCTTGTCTCCATTACTTGCACCTCCAGCTTTTCGGCCTCCGTCCAGTGTCCCTGATCTTGGTATGTCAAAGCCAAGTTGGCCATGATAGCTAGCGTAGAAGGATGCTCCTGCCCTAACACCCTTTTGCTTGTCTCTATCACTTGTACAAACAGCTCTTCGGCCTCCTTCTGACGTCCTTGATCTCGGTATATCGCAGCCAAGTTGTCTATGCTAGCCAGCGTATCTGGATGCTCCTGCCCTAACAGCCTCTTTCTCATCTCCATCACTTGTACCCCCAGCTCTTCAGCCTCCTTCCAGCGTCCCTGATTCCCATATGTTATAGCCAAGTTGGCCATGATAGTTAGCGTGGAAGGATGCTCCTGCCCCAAGACTTTCTTTCTCATCTCCAGCACTTGTACCCCTAGCTCTTCAGCCTCCTGCCAGCGTCCCTGATCTCGGTATGTCGCAGCCAAGCAGGCCATGATAGCCAGCGTATCTGGATGCTCCTGCCCTGACACCCTCTTTCTCATCTCCAGCACTTGTACCCCTAGCTCTTCAGCCTCCTGCCAGCGTCCCTGATCTCGGTATGTCGCAGCCAAGCAGGCCATGATAGTCAGCGTATATGGATGCTCCTGCCCTGACACCCTCTTTCTCATCTCCATCACTCGTACCCCTAGCTCTTCGGCCTCCTTCCAGCGTCCTTGACTCCAATATGTCGCAGCTAAGTCAGCTATGCTAGTCAGTGTAGAAGGATGCTCCTGCCCTAACGCCCTCTTTCTTGTCTCCATCACTTGCACCTCCAGCTCTTCGGCCTCCTTCCAGCGTCCTTGATTCCAATATGTCGCAGCCAAGTTGGCTATGCTAGTCAACGTATCTAGATGCTCCTGCCCTAATATCCTCTTACTCGTCTCCATCACTTGTACCCCTAGCTCTTCGGCCTCCTTCCAGCGTCCTTGACTCCAATATGTCCCAGCTAAGTCAGCTATGCTAGCCAGCGTATCTGGATGCTCCTGCCCTAACACCCTCTTACTCGTCTCCATCACTTGCACCTCCAGCTCTTCGGCCTCCTTCCAGCGTCCCTGATCTTGGTATGTCGTAGCCAAGCTGGCCATGATAATCAGCGTGCAAGGATGCTCCTGCCCTAACACCCTCTTACTCGTCTCCATCACTTGTACATCCAGATCTTCAGCCTCCTTCCAGCGTCCCTGATTCAGGTACGTTGAAGCCAAGTTGGCCATGATAGTCAAGTTGGCCATGATAGTCAGCGTCTCTGGATGCTCCTGCCCTAATACCCTCTTACTCGTCTCTATTACTTGCACCTCCAGCTCCTCGGCCTCCTTCCGACGTCCCTGATTCCAGTATGTCGCAGCCAAGTTGTTCATGCTAGCCAGCGTCTCTGGATGCTCCTGCCCTAACACCCTCTTACTCGTCTCTATTACTTGCACCTCCAGCTCCTCGGTCTCCTTCCGACGTCCCTGATTCCGGTATGTCGCAGCCAAGTTGTTCATGCTAGCCAGCGTCTCTGGATGCTCCTGCCCTAACACCCTCTTACTCGTCTCCATTACTTGCACCTCCAGCTCCTCGGCCTCCTTCCGACGTCCCTGATTCCGGTATGTCGAAGCCAAGTCGGCAACGCTCCTTAGCGTAGAAGGATGTTCCGGTCCTAAAAGACCCTTTTTAGACTGAAGTGTTCCCATACGTATTTTTTCAGCCTGAGTATAGAACCCTTGATTACACAGTATAGTACTGAGGAGATCCAATGCTTCAACTTTGTATATATCGTCTGCATTCTCATGTTTGTATGCCGACAACGATCTTCGAATGATTTCCTCTGCAGATCTATATCTGCCTTGATCGAGAAGTACCACGGCTATCTGCGTTGATTTGTTCAAATATTCCAAGTGGGATTCTCCAAACAGGGTTGCTATTATTGAAAGTTCCTCCCGTAGTTGTTCTTCCTCCGCCTGTCTGTATCTGCCTTCGGCGGAAGCTGTCACATAGGATCCCATTTGTGTCCATACGGCAGAGCTAGAAAGATTGGATAGGGGCGGTCTAGCTTGATCTTGAAAAACCTCTGAGAATTGCGAAGAAACTTGGGGTAAGATTGACAGAGTTCGAGGAGCAATAGCTGGGCTCTGCCCCGTGAAAGTGCTTGTTGTAGATCGAATAATGCTAGATATTGATAAGGTAGGGGATGAAGGTTGCGGATTTGGAGTGATGGATGCAGGGTTTGTCGTTAAAACGTGAGTAGTGTGCGGGCGTGGTGTTGATGGGGCAGAGAATAGTTCGGGGTTGCTCAAAATCGAAGGTGGGTCTGGGGTTTGTCGGTAGGGATTGTCGTAGCGATATAAATTGGCATTCTGGGCTTCTGAGAAAAACGAATGTTGTGGGCTTGCAGCAGTATATCCATTCGAACTTTCTTGTGGACTTGGGGCCGCAAGTGGCGTTCGAGGTCCCGTATTTGATGGTGTATAGACGCTGATACCTGCAGGGGTGGCTTACACATATGGTTAGCTGCCTCATGGACCTCAGCAAGCCTTAGCAAACACAGCGGCAATCATACCTGTTGAGTCAATGTCCATATCGACATCTGAATCGTTAATTGAACCAGGTCGCTTGGGGTGCTCCTTCATATATCGATTGATCTTTTCTGAGTTGACAGGTCGTTTTCGGACTCGAAAGGCAGAGGCTTTATTTGACAACGCTCGTTCCTGCTGTTTCCTTATCATGGCTTCCATCTCCGCCGTCTTGATATTCTTGTCGAGGCCCCATTTCTTGATTCGATCTTTGTATTGCTTTGGGCTAAGATTGCATTAGATACGGGGGTAGTCAAGAGAGAGTGTTACTTGCGTCGCATCTAGTCCATGCCGTTTTCTCATGAAATCTCTCACAGTCTCCAGCGTGTTATCGTTATATAGCCTTGTAATTTCCAATTTCTGAGTATCCCAGTCTTCTGCTGTGTATTTTCGAGGCACGTTTGGCCCGGATGTAGGTGGTAAAAACGTGTGCGAATTGAATGGCCGTTCAGGTTGTCCAGGTAGGTTGCTTGGAGAGGCGAAGGCAGCGGGGGAGCCTATTGCATCCAGGTACGCTGGATTCCACGAGTCCATGCCTATAGGATGTGAGATGCCCGATTCCTTTGAAAGAAATGCAGAACGAGAAAGAGGGACGTGATTAGGGAAAGGGAGAGGAGAGGGAACGAGGCTGGAAATATAGAGCTGGAGCCCGGACCAATCCTGCATCAGCATATCGTGACTCGCCTACCTGCGGTTGGGGGCAAGAAACATCCCGCATACTCACAAGCATCTGTCCATACATAGCTGGCACAAGGCTGTGTCAATGGCGCACTTGACAACCAATAGAGTTCACGTACTTGGTGTTGGTGGTTTCCGTCAAGCATGGATTAGTGCGGCGCTACAAAAGGACCGTCCGTGCACGTTCATCCGCCCCACAGCAAGAACCTCCAGGATGCGGCCTACATTACGGTTGATACAGCCACCACGATTGAACGCCTGACAGTCAATATGGGCTCGCTTCAAAAGTACCTACCAACTCAACCCCCCGCTGGTTAGCCTTGTTGACCGTAATTTTCCCTGCGTCTCGCATGATTGGTTCTCCAAAAATCCTTCGCAGAGGTATGCATCGAATCGGCGGAGTTGATCTCAACGCATTATATGAAGAGTCCGTAAGACTGTATACGTTATGCACGTGGATTTGGCCACAAGTGGACTCTGCCTCGGATGCACAATATTTTATTTCCCGTGTTCTGGTTCTCCTTGTCTTTCTCCAAAGGTACCGTCAGTGCTCTCCAAAATGCCGAGTTTCTACTGGTCACCCAAAAGTACTATCAGACTATTGTTCCCGACAATGTCGAGGCTAAAAGCTACTATCTTTGAATCTATGTAAAAGAACAATTTCCGTTCTTCCTTCTCAGATTTAAGCTATATATTTTGAGAAGACGTTTGCGAGGTGAAAATTTAGCATCTCCAAATGTGACACCTTTTAGTCGGGTCGTCAACCAGCGTGTCTCCGACGGAGCTGTCTCTAAAACTCGTCTCTCTAAGATGGGTAGGCATCCCCTCGACTTCCATATTCTCATCTAACATCCACTTAGCTCTCCAAGCCGCAGATGTCATCGCTATTACATTCGGACTAGCTGGTCTTGCAGCGGCGATAGCTGGAAACATCATTGCCTACTACAGTCTGAAGCAGCTATCTACGAAGGGCAAGCACACTAGCAATGATGTCTTAGGAGTTACCAGCATATACTAACTAGCCAATTGCAGATAATTTCCTCGTCCTTCCTATGCATCATCTGCCACCTCGTCCTCACTATCCTTACTCAAGTGGTTACAAATACCCGTTTTTGCTTGCCGACAATCGATATATGTTTCCGGTGGCATATATTCCGCCACATCGTCTTCGAGAAAGTGCACACATGTTGTCGGCATAAGGGCTGAAGCGAAGTTGAGAAAAGGGGATAGTGGTTACGTGCGCTGTGGCATGGGGAGATTCGATTGAGTGCTCTGGAATTTTACGTCGGGCAACCTGCATCAACGAGGAGCTGTGGGCTATAGATTCTCTGAGGACGCGTAAGAGGGCAAATGGAGGAGGATAAGCTGAAATGCGAGATGCTGTTACCGAGGTGAAGGATCTTAGTTTGGACGTGAGGAATAAGTTTTCCTGGTGTTATGTACGCTTCAAGACATTATAGTTATACATGACTTAGACCACCGCACCCAATATCCATACACACATCACAACAGCGCCATGATCCCAACACCCTACCCACCTATCCTACAGCCTTCGTCACAACCGCATTCGTCGAATGTGACGTACTTTGGTGGGCAAGCGTTGTCCTCTCCAGCGATCCACGCCAGAACTGCCTCGTCGCCTCCTTCGACATCGGTTCCACGTCTGTCGGATCGGTATCGGCGTCGGTCTCCTCTTGCCCATCCGTATATCGAAGCAGTTCTCAAAGTCTGACCCATCGCATAGTCGGAAGAAGAGCTTAATAGCCGCTGACGGCGTAGCATATTAACTGGATCTAGCGAAAAAGGGGCCGAGAGTAATAATTAAAAAGTACGCTAAAAAGGTAGGAGGGGTTAGGAGGATCCGCTGCCCAAATTGCATTAGAGGGAGGAGAATGGAGCGAGGGAATGAGTCACTTAAGTTAAAAGGCTTAGACGAAAGAGAATAGAGGAAAGAGGGAGTATCGACGAAAAATGGATGCCTCCAAATCCCTTAGTGACTCAACACCCATTTTCTGCTTCCTAAAAGAGGTTCTCAAAAAGCAGGAACGAGAATAGAGGAGCGATTGTCTTTCCGGGTGTTTCCTGCAGCGAGAGTCGTGCCGCTTTGTCCACTAGGTACGCGAGCGTTAAAGCACTGCGAGATTTTGGCAAGTAGGTTGTTTCTCAGTGTCGTTGCTGGCTGTCGGTGTCGTCAACACCCCCTCGAACAGCTTCACGTCATCCGTCGTCCTATGTGAAAGAAACAACTAGGTGACGTCGATACAGCCTACGTGCTTAAGCGTTTATAGAACAGCGCCCGCCCCCTCATAGTGTTGGACATATCAGGGTTCAAGAAATATACAATGGTTTTCTAAAAACAGAAGCTCTCGCACGATCCACGACTTCCCTTTTAACGTGTCCATGCGCCGGAAAATAATGAAACAGAAATAATGAGATTGAGCTTTCATAAGCTTTCGGCCTTATAAAGTCAACATTCCCTCATAGACAAGCCAGCGTGCGATCGAATCAACAAGTCCACAAGGAACTATATAAGTAACATCTATTCAGGTTTTGCCTTGGAGAAGCTGAATATTCAGCTGGGGGCAAGAAACGGCTCTTGCAACCTATCATGCATTAAAGGGCATCTTACTTTCCAATTCACTGCACAAGTTCAAAAGCAAGAAAGACAATGACCTTTCCTCGACGGAGCAATCTATCAATTATCAACCTCGAAGAGTGGCTGGGCCTGCTTTTCAGTTCGCATCGTTGTCTAGAGATACAGAGCATATAGGATGTCTTGAATCAACCCCCATTCATCAACAACATGCCCGTGGTCAAGAACACGAACAGAAGTGGTGTCAGCCCTCGTCTTGGAGCGCTCATGGACAATCCAATAGGATACGGGTAGGAAATGAAACTAATTACCTGCAGCTCCAGAGATAATGATGGAGACCTACGTCGAGATCCTCTTGCACTACCGAAGATCAACGGGTATACATGACCGGACTGGACAGAAGGGATATTTCAAGTATCATTCCTGGAAGACAGAAACTTCCACGTTACGCTGCAGGATAGGGCCTTTGACACGATAAATCAATCGCTTATTGACTAGCAGTATGAGAATAGTCATGCGACGGCACACCTAAATGCACGACAAATAATCCGGAAAACACAACCGAAATGGACTCGACGACGAAATAGCACTCGGGAAGGGAAAATCACTTGACAATGAAAAGGGCACGACAGTTACATTGATATGAAAAAGCTATCAAACACCGACTGCACTAACTCTTGCCAAGAATGCCGACAATGGGATTGGTTTCACGACAGCATGACTCCATGCATTGTTTTGTTGTTGGGGGGCCTTCTAGATGGATCTCCTAGTCGATCTGTAATTCGGACGAAGTTGTAAATGCGCTTTCCAGACGAGAAGTGTCTGCTTTGATACTCAGAGTCCCAGAAACAAGTCATCGGACTGCCCCTTTCACTCCAAATTCCTGCCCAATCGCGGGCAGCCGAAAATACTCTTTGCTGAAATACTCCTCGCTCGAGGAAGACCATGTGGAGGAGGGAGGAATGTCGACCAGAAAGATATGGACCACCACATCCACAGCCAAAGGCAGGATGTCGCGGTGAGTAAACGGACTCAATCAATCTCCTTGCTCCAAAAATAGGCCTACACCACAGATTGAACCGACCCGCAAGGGGAAGGAGGTGAGGGCCAGAGTGTTTGGCAAGGGTTCTTTTCTCTCATTCCCACCAATAAAGAAGGGAAAACAGAGCGGAAAGGGAAAGAAGGAGTACCATATCTCATTATATATACATAGCAAGTGATGCATTTACAATCTATTCATTTTCCCATGATCAGTAACCCATAACCCGTAAACCGTAAAAAGGTGGTCCATCAAGCTTCGTAGCTCATAGATCGTATGCCGTAAACTCCTAACTCATCATCGCTAAGCATGCATCAATCGTATCGTCTCAAATCGTGTCGCATCGAAGAAGAATCAAACCCCACGTCCAAACATCTGTCTTCGATGCCCATCTCGGCCCACACGCTCAATCCCCATCCATTCCCTGCCATCCCGTCCCTGATGAACACCAAACTCATACCTCGCCTCCCGCCCACCAGCACGCACAGACATCAGCCTCGTAACCAAATCCGCCTGTGTTCTCGGCGCGCGAAACGCGGCGTCATCGAGCATCTGGCTGTTGTAGACGAAGCTGAAGATCTCTGCCAAGCAGTCGACGTTGTGCGGGAGGTGCAAAAGGCGGCGGCCGGGGATCAGGATAAAGAGCGCGAAGAGGTAGAGAACGAGGACGGCGAGGATGACGTAAAAGGCGGATAGATTGGGGATCATGCGGACTTCGTCGGAAGTTGTCGTGAGGGCGAAGAAGAGCCCGCCCGCGAGGACGGGGAGTAGTATGAACAGGAAGGATAGCAAGGATATTATGGACACTCGGTAGTGGCCTGCATTGAGGGCGCTCCATGCGCAACCGAGAGGAGATCTAGCAGTGTAGTCGGACAAGAGAGACTGATCGGCCGTACCACCTTGGTGTTGGCCGAGCTCAGCCCAGGGTTGGAGTTGTCGGAGGCTCATGTCGAGAGGTTGGAAGAGGAGGTAGAGGAGGAGGCCCAGTATGGAGGGTATAAAGCTATACAAGAAATTCGCTGGCGAGAAGCCCTGGGCGTTTGAGATCGGTGATACTTGAGGAGCAAATCCTTTCCGAATAGCTGTCGAAGGGAGGAAGGATACGATGATGAGGGCCAGGAGGAGAATAAAGGCCGCGACGGACCAGAAGATGACAAAAGTGTCGCGGAGGCACCAGGGAATGTGTCGAAATCGCACTTGCTCGTTGTAAAGCATTGTAGCCTTCTCAACGTCCGAGGACCGATAGATGTTGGATCTGGCTGACTTTTCATGAACCTTCCCACCCTCCAAAGTGTACTGGCGCGTGGATGCACCTTCTTCTCCGATGCAGTAGAAGATCCCCTGCGTCCGATTTGGTGTCCTCCAGTAACCCAGCCGATCACTCCGCAACCTCAAACGGTTCCGAATCTCCTCCGTGCTCTCCATTATATCCGTCCCCGGATAATCCTTCCAACTATTGCTCCGAGGTAATAAAGCAATAATATCCGCCAAAGATCGAGGATCCCACATCAATCCAGTCGTCCGTCGGTAGAAAAATAGCCCAGTCATAGCCACACCAATTAATAGAAAAATGTAAATCACAACAAGCGTCCACGCAATTCCTTGAACAGCAGTCCATCGCCATGTGCCATCCACAGAAATAACTGAGAACAAACAGCTCTGAAGGGGTATCGTAAAAATCGACAACCAGAAGAACGAATTCGCAATATCAATGCTCGCAGGACCATCCCATCTTGGCCACAGAAAACTTTTCTGGTAAAGCCCGAGAAACAGAGCATTAGCTCTACTCTCCGCATTGTCCATCGCCATTAGTGTATATGGTAGAATCCTCCGGGAAGCGCACATTACTTCTTGAAGAATCATAAACAGGACCGCCGCAAGTATCTGCGGTAAAAATCTGAAGACAAAATAACGTCCTCCATATATACCAGCGTACCATGCAACAAGGCCATTGTGATATGTCGAGAAAATCGCGCAGAACATGATTGCAGCAATCATTAAAATGCATAATAATGCAATCATCATCATTGAAAAGGGTCGTAAGATCGTGGGTACAAATGTAAGGCCGGGATGTCGTGAGGAGGGCAGAGGTGGTGGATCGACGGGGATGAATATGTCCGGATCGGCGGGCAATTGAACATCGGCTGAATCGTAACTAAGAGGTCGTGTCGCATTGAACCTGAATAGCCGTTCGGATCCAGGGGATGATCGGTGCTTCCTCGCCAGCGCAAGCTCTTCCCTTGTGTGTATTGATCCTGGCTGGATATAATAATCGCGAAGATGACTTGGCACAATTCGATCGACGGGGTAAGAATCTGAACTTCTTTTAGAATTCGGCCTTTGTCCAGCTCTGATCTCCTCATCTCTGGTCAATTGTTCGATCGCAAAACGAATGTAGGGCGTGTCGTCTGTGTTTGGCGTTGGAGGCCCGGAGTCCAACGAGACATTGTCCATTCTCTTCTCCCTTTTCGAAGCCTCAGCCTCGTTGCTTCGGATCTGTTCCTCGTCGAATCGCACCACCAGCGGAGTATTCGATGCATATGCAGCTTCATTGACGCCAATTGACTGTCCTTTTGAGTCTTCTTTGAGAGTTTCGGGGCTTCGTTGTGGGGTTCGATATCGTGATGGAGGAGTTTGCCAGCGTATCACCGTCTCGGCCGGACTGATACTCGAGGTAAGGGAAGGAGTTCGGTCATCATCAAGTCGTACATTAACAGGCGTAGTAGGAAGTTCCTCGGTATAAATTTGTTGCAATTGAGGACGGTTATCTAGATTTCGAAGTCAGAAACCTGCATCAGACAACGCATCAATACGACGACTTACGATGAACGCCCTGCACGTCTATGGCTCCAAGATTCATTCTGTATGCAGCTCCACCCAATGCACTTGCAGTATGCTAAGGAATGCATCGTCGGCTTCGGTAGGAGAGTTCATAAAGCCCATTGAATGGCTGTGGTGTTGTGAGAAGGCTGGTGTGTGTGGAGACGAGTCTGTAGAGAGGTTGGGAATAGCTCCCCAGCCGCATTTTTTACCCCTGCAATACGGAAAATTTGGTCAACATCACACACGAGATCCTTCAAAGTTGGTGTGACGAGAGGTCAAATCCAAGGATTAATCCAGCCATTTGGGTGATCTTCAATTGGGACCGTGCGACGTTTCACTCAATGTTGTAAAAGCTCCGAAATCTCGAGGTTCGAGGTTTGAGAGGGTGGTGATGCATGCCTCAATCGCAAGGCTGAAACGCATCTACTTCCTACACGTGACCTTCCGAAACCTTACAACAACCTCCAACTAACCATTAGGATCTTGAGAAATTTTTCGAAAAGGGCTCTTCATAATTTACTCGTTGATAGATAGAAGCCATAGATACCATATTACAATTTGTTTCGGGTCACTGTTAGTCCTCATGCTCGGATAAGCTCCTTTTTGCCCAGTTTAGCTCCCCCTAAAATGCGGGATTGAACACCCCACATCAAGATTCATGATATTGATGGACTCCACAACAATATCATCCCCAATATCGCTTTCCAGACGACACTTTTCTATTCTTCAAGCTACATTCACATCATCATGGCTCAAAAACCACCCCAACGAATCGAAACCTCCACCCAAAGTTCCAACCCAGCGACATTCATTTTCCTCCACGGATTCGGCGACGACGCTGATGGTTGGACGAGTAAGACTTCCCTCAATTTAAATGTCAGGCTACCTTTCACCAGCAACCCAAGTCGCTAACACAATCCAGATATTGCACAACAATTCCACTCCGCCTCCAAACTGCTATACTTATCATGGATCTTCCCCAATGCGCCACGTAACCATGATGCTATCGCCAACGCATGGTATACGCCTACTTCCTTCAGTCCCATTCCTGTGGGAAGAAGCAGTAATGATGCTGCGAAAGAGGAGACCGAAGATGAGGGTTTTGATGATGAAGGCCAAGATGAAATTCTCCATAGTGTCGAGCACCTTTGTAAACTCATTGATGAAGAGGTGGAGAGGGGAGTAAAGTTAGAAAGGATTGTGATCGGTGGGTTTTCCCAAGGATGTGCTATTTCTTTAGTTACCGCGTTGGCGAGTCGGTATCAGGGGAAGTTAGGCGGAATGGTGGGGTTAAGTGGGTATCTGCCAAGAGGGAAGAAGATTCGGGAAGCTAGGACAAAGTATGTGAAGAGTGAAGGTGGGAAGGGAATGCAAGTGTTTTTGGCTCATGGCATCAAGGATATGCTTGTTCCCATGAGAGTATTCCGGGATGCGAAGGCGAGGATTGAAAGTACAGTTGGGAAGGAAGTGGTGGAAAGTCATGAGTATGAGGGTTTAGGACAGGTTACCAATGGAGAGGAGTTCAGGGATATGTGTGTGTTCTTAGAGCAGATTATTCCAGAATGAGTCAGGGTGAAGTTTTAGACATATATTGGGTCTGGCACCAGCCGTCGCAATCGGGCCTGGTTTGCTCCCTTGATATCTTGCGAAAGATCCTTGCTGTGACAGTAGTGGGAATTGAAACTTATTTAATAGAGACACGCGAGGGGGGCTTTCACAGGACAGACATTCTTTCTCGGCACATTAGCTCTGTTGATGCTTGTTCTCCGGCTCGTTGGAGCACCTCCTGTACGACGCTGAACTGTCCATGTACCTATCAAACTACATATAGAAGACTAAATGTTCCCAATCACAGAAGACGAATGACAGAATCAAAATCAATTCATTGATAGGCACTCTATATCTTGACAACGATAAATCTTTCGCCAATAACAGCACATTCGGCAACGACATTCTGAATCCTTTTCTGCAGCAGTCTATTTCTATGAATATTATCGTGAATCCGTAATTTCAACTCGGAAGGATTATGTGTGAGAAGAGAAGTAGTATGGTGATAGTACAAAGTGAAAGCGGTGAAAGATAACCAGATTTGTGAGATAACAGACTTCGAGGTGAAAATGTGAAGAGTTTAGACTTTGCTCTAGTACTACAAATTACATGTCATGTGAGCAAACTTGGAGCAAACGGACTATGTAGGATACCGGCTTTATAAGAAGAGGAAATACGAGCCATCCTCAGCCAAGACATAGAGTTCAAGCAGCTTTGCATAGTTCTTACTCAGCATGAAAGATCAAATTTGCAAAGAACGAATCGTTCGAAAATCCTGTATTATAACATGTAGTCATCAAATCCTTGCTATTTCAACAAATGAAAAATTAAGCCACTCCTAGATATCGCCTGACAACCATCTAAACTCAAAGATTCACTCCCAAGAAAACCCTAAGAGGAAGATTATTGCTCACGGCCTTATAAGAACTCCGCAGAACGTCTTAGCAACTCGGCAGCATTTCCAATACAACTTCTTGGACTAGGACCCATCCGTTATCTGTCCCTGTGCCACAGTCTGTGACCCACAAACACAAAGGCTTAACTTACGTCTTCGTCAGATTTCAACTTCATTACAAGCTGAGCTAGTCAGCAATAGTCCTCCAGTGGTCGTTTTGTTGTCTACAATCTAGTCGTCGATATCCTCTTCGTCGTCTCTTTTTATAGTAGTTTGTTACAGATTACCCAGCTCAAGTATCACAGAGCAACTGGTGGCTGCAAAGCAGGCACTGAGAGCGACAGCACCTGGGACGTTGAACAAAAATTGACCGCTGACCTGCTGGTGGCCCAAGTGACCGCTAGTAAACCCTGCCGCTGTGCTGGAAGACGTTATCAGAGTTTCGAATGTTCTTCAAGTGCAACTCACTTTGCCTGAATCAGAGCTGCGTCACTTTGAGTCAGCATCTCCTCCTTTCTGGCTAAGTACATTTGGTCAGCAACCGAGCGCATTGCATTCTTTCCCTCTTTTCAACAGATGAAAGTATCCAGACACTGCTAGGATAATTCCAAGTCCTTTCTCTGAACTCGATCATTAGCAAAAGCAAGCTCTTGCATATCAACAAATCTCAAAGGAATTTCAGAGATACGACCTTTTGGTTGTGAATTGCCATCTGTTCCATTTCTCAATAGCTTGTCAAGGATGGGGGTAAATTCGAGAAAGTAATAAGCCAGAAGCTACCTGAGGTAGTAAATGGCTTGGGACACTTGAAATCATCACGCAAAGATTCAAAATTACGCCTACTATAAAGGCATTCAAGAGCTACATCATTTGGCCCCAATCGAGTCCGTGGCGATGATTTGAAGTACATGGTTGCTTGTGGAAAGGGTACAGCAGGAGAGGATGCTGCGACTGTTTCTTCAAGGCCATCGGCATCTCTGTTACTGAGCTGGATGGGAAGAAGACGTTGGGAAAACTTCCGAGAAAATTGTTTGGCGGGTAGCCAGCAAGGCAAAGGCTCGCAACAATAACGTGCTCGACTGCGATAATCCGTTCCACGACAAAAAGTCCTTCTGCTCCAGCCTCGCCTCAAGCTCACCCGAGGTGATGGCGGCCTAGTAAAACCGAGCACTGACTTCACGATGAGGTCCTTCAATTCAACTTCATAGCATCGCATATTCCTCTCCTCCCGCGATGACAGAGCCGATTCATCTTCGTTTATAACATATGTTTCCAGCACGGTAGAATCCATATCGGCTATGCTCTGGATGAATACTGGGAGCGTATATGGCTCTCGAGTCTCTGCGTCTTCAGTGAAGGTAACCGCTGGGGACTTGTTCTTGAGATACTGAGATTGTAGTTGGCTAGGAAATAGCAGCAGTTGTGAGGAAGACAGCTTATAAGTTGGGTGCTGCCCAAGCTCAGGTGAAAATGCATGCATCTGCTTAGGTGCAGAGACATAACTTGAGAAACGGGAAACAATACAGAGGAGTGGAAAGAACAAAATGTGAGATCCCGGTTGAAAGGTCTTGGGTATCATAAGTCAATCTAGGGTATACATAAGTAAGGTACACGACCTCTTCACAGCTCGATGCACTTCTCTCTCTTGTGGATAGCATATGACCCTCAAGAGCTCCCCGGCCAGCCCGAATTTCGCTTTAGTCCTTCTTCCATGATGCCCAGACTTCGGACGGCATTTAATTCTTCCGCTCCACCCCTTATCTCATGAGTATGGACTACTGTACATTATATTGATATGATTCTGAATTATACTCTGTGTCGTATGACTCTACGTATCATGTGCGCCTGTGTGTGTCATATGACTCTATGTATCATGTGCGCCTGTGTGTGTCATATGAGTTCTATTGGTTGTTGTGTTGCCTAGATTAGGCTACTCTGTTAGGACGATATATTCTCCTTTTCTCTCCTACTTCTACGCTCTTGAGTTATCTCGATATATTTGAATATATGCTATTTACTGCTATATTTAGTGTGGCATTTGATTTGATTTGGTTAGATTATTGACTCTTACTCAAATCAAATCAAGTAAATATAAACTTA
This sequence comes from Gamarada debralockiae, assembly GCA_002803225.1. NCBI lineage: Eukaryota > Fungi > Ascomycota > Leotiomycetes > Helotiales > Hyphodiscaceae > Gamarada > Gamarada debralockiae. The sequence goes on along the minus strand of NXFV01000640.1, from coordinate 67,602 downwards.
AATTAAAATCAAATTAACTCAAATCAAATCAGATTATAATTGATTATGTTGAGTTGTTCGTGCCACACCGGTCATGTTACTGCTCCATTCGACAATGGCGTTATGTCAATATCGACATTATAAACCTTTTCCGACCTGAAGATGACTTTCCTTATCGCAAGCCTCACGTCGCCGAGCTGAACTCCAGGAAGTGATCGGACAACCCTGTCATAAGGTGTACCATCTTCACGCCTACGAAGCACCTCCCTTGGATAAATTAAGTCCAATGCACTTTTCAGCTTCAAGTCAGACCCAAAGTTCGGTATGATCCACGACCACAGCCTTCCCTTAAGAAGGCCCAGCAGTATAGCGAACCTTCTATTAGTGGTGTGAATTTTGAACAAAAAGCCTCCTGCTCCAGCACCGTCTGATATTCTGAATCTCACTGGATCATCTCCCAGGAGGTAACACCCCACACTGGAAGAAGCTATCTCTATCAGACTGAAATTCTCTTCGCTGTCTCCGATTTTAAAAATAGCGGTTTCTGTGTATCCTAATTGATGCGATTGGGAGAGCGCCGGAGGTTCTGTGATGTACAGCGCCGTGTATCGGATCAGCTGCTCATTCAGATGTTTGTTTTCAAACAATGTTTCCGGAGCTGCTCGAATGAATGTATCCTCCCTAATTTTCTTTAGGTAGATACCCACTGGGTGCGGCAAGTCATTTTGATATCCACAGTTCAAGAGAGCAAACTGGGTTTGGATGTCTTCGGTATGTGCAACTCGTAATTCGATACGCAATCCTTTATTTGTCATTTCGAACGGTCTGGCCTTTTCTAAGGTAGAGGGGTCCTTTGGAATAGTCACTATCTCACCGCAGGTGGTAAAATCAGCGGGAGACCTTGCAAAGGGTCCTGTCGGCTGCGACTCCTTTCCTTCCTCAAGAACATTTGACGTCCATGAGAAAAGTGACTGGTCATCTGATGTCCTCAGGATTTCAAGCTGAAGCCGAGTGAATGCCTTCACACCTTCGCCATAAACCAGCGGCATCGAAACGTCGAATATTCCGAAGAGACAATATGCCAGATCTTCGATTCTTGTCGTTTGTCGTTTCGACGCCCATGACATTCTTTGGGCTACACTGAATGATTCGATCCCCTTATCTAATAGAAGGACAGAAGAAGGGATGCCGGTAATATATGCAATTTTCCTGCTCAAAGACGCTTTTGTCCCTATCTCAGCCCAGTTTTGGTCGAAAAAGAGCACTGTAGCTGGGGCAAGGAGTTCTTGGAGTGTCCAGCCTCTGGTGAACCACCGACTCCCGAGGACTGTAGATTTGAGGGAATGAGTGAAGACCGCCGTCTTCCAATGAATATCCTCCAGGTACGCATAGCACTCGACAGCTTCGCGATACCATCTGAACATGGAATTGATTGCCTCAGATAGCTCCGCACTATTTGTCTTATCAATGCAGCAAGTATCGATCCAGGCGTATTCAAATCCGTCGGCGGCGGCTCGATCGCAGCATTTTTGAATTTTCCTATATCCCGCTTTACATTCTCTGATGAGATCATGACTGCCTTGGATCTCCTGGAATGACACCTCCTCAGGACCCCATGTATGTGAAAGAATGACATAATATGGCCTTGTGGAGTCGTCCAGGAAGCCCTCGAGACGCAAAGTGGACTGTGAAATTGCAAGCGTCAACAATTGCCCAAAACCAGATGAAAGCTTAAACACAAGTGGGTGTACGGGTGCCAACGTAACCCTAGCCCAGACTGGAGTTAAACTCCTGATACCGGCCAGAATCTCAGGAGTGCTTTGAGAAAACTACTTACGGTATTCAGCAACCACATTCTCTGTAGGACTTGTGGTTGGCCTTCCTGAAAAATTGTTCTTGTCGTTGTCTCTGCCAGTCGGCAAGAATTTATCCCGTGATGACGGCTGAAGACTGGGTATGTGATTGGCCATCTCTCCCAGCCGCCGCAGCCAGCTCCGACCACTGAGAAACTCAGGAAGAGATCTTCCAAGAACGAGAATCTAACTTCGTTGCGAAATTAAGTGGTTCCAGACCAGGAATAAAGTCACACATGTTTGAATATCTTTCATCAGATTCTTCTAATCCTCTATACTATCTTCCCACGCATCAGGGTCTGTACCAATGCTCACCAAGTGGCCCATGGTAGTTGCCTACTTAACCCCCATAACTTCTGCAATCTTCTCAAATCGTCTAGATATCCTATCTGTATTATGTACATACAGGTCCACAGGCCTTTCCGGACCTCATATCCCAGTAGCTTACATTGCATGAAATCCTAGAAACAAAAAGCTTCCTTAGCCCACATACCTTGGCTCCCGAAGCGTGATACCGTGGACTGTCGCGACGTGATTCTTGAAATTGTTGACGTCGTTAAGAACCAGGCCCTTAGACTTGCAGACAGAATGGTCACAGCTGACCCTCTCATTTGCAGGCCGATGTTTCAAGTGAACGTTTTCCACATGGTCTATTATGTAAGAGACGCGACCAAAGGAGCGAATACGCTCCTTATACAAGTACAGTTCGTTGCTAATACAGATTATACACTGAGTTTTGTATCAAACAAGCGGAAATTCGGCAGGCGTGAGGAGAGATTTAGGACATAGACCTTCTTTTACAGGAGCTTTGTAGGCTAGAGGACGGTGGCTTTTAAGTCTCCTGCCTCAAAGCAAGCGCAACTACGAGGTTAATAGCACGGATCTTACAGCTGATAATGTCCTTTATACTTAGGTCTATAGAGAAGTCCAAAAGATTCGCTGCAAGCAGGTCTGTTCTTTGAGCTAATGTTAAACAACCGGCTTCACATACACGTCAGCTACAATAGTCTTGTCTAGTTGTCTTTTTATCAGCTTATTATGAAAGCGGAAGATGTGGTCTCTTCTGAATTCCCAAGTGATCTCATCCTTAAAGCTTTTTCTCGCACTGGTCAGTTGCCGGCCGAGATCCTAGTACTCCTTCGCCTCCTTTAGTAGATCTCGAAGATTGAATAGTGGTCGACGATATCGCAGGATTGGCATAAGGGCTCTGATAATTCGAACTCTGCTGGAAAATGTCCTTCGGCCCCCTCTCTGCCGTTTCCTGTTCCCAAACAGCACTCGGCAAAATTCCTCATCTTTCCTTACATCTTATTTGTCTTCTTATGCGGAATATTATGTATCTCCAACATCCTCGAGATAGAGGACTGCTTCAACGTAACCCCAAATTCCTCGCTCAAATAATCCGAGATCGCATATTGATCCAATCCAGGTCTTCATTCGAGTAAAGCCCGAGCAGCTTCGATGATTCTAGGTCGCGACGAGGGGACGCACTTTGGGTTTTCGTGGGTCTGTTCCGGGTTGTGAGTTTGAGTTCGACGCGCTATTGATTGTGCGGAGTGTGGCGTAGGTTGTGTTGAAGATTGTTGCGATGGATTGGCAGTCGGGATGGGGTTTGCTTTGAAGGCACATTCGATTGCGGTTTCTATTGAGGTCACGAAGGCCGGCGGCTTGAAAATCGGACCATTTTCAAATAAGCGAAAAATTCGAGATTTATAGGTCACAAGAATAATTCTTCTATAATTGCAAAATCAATTCAATTGATTCCAATTTGCACCAAAGATGCATTTTCTTCTTTAATTTATATAAACTTAAAGGAGCATGTTCTGATAAAAATTGAATTTAATATAAAGTCGCGAGCACGTTGAGATTTGGTGTTCTTGGTCGTTTTGAAAAATGGTTCGATTTTCAAGCCGCCGGCGCTACAGAGGAAGTGAGCTGGTTGACTGGAGACGAAAGAGGGCGAAGTTGGAAAAAGGAAGTCAATTTTGAATACGATGAAGAAGAATCTCTCAGCTCCAGTATGAGAAAATCATTTTCAAATGAACCAACAACTTCGAATACTTTCAAATTAATCTTCGAATCTCAAGCCCTTGCCCACAAATCTTCAGCTCTTTCAGAATCCCATGTCAACATTACCCCTTTCGGGAAATCATTGAGGAGAACACTCGGCAAGGTTCGTGGATTTCCATCGGCAACCAGCCCCGCGGAATCTTGAAATTTCGACACCACACCGACCGTGAAGCCATGGCCTAATCGAGTAAAGCCTCCCCAGAAATGTTGGCCCAGACCCAAAGAATGCCTTCCAAAGATCTCACCATCGCGAATCGGGAAATAAGGTGCAGAAATTGGGGATGAGGCGGAGGCACGTGTGTCTCTCTACGCACCAAATCTGCCTCGCTCGATCCCCAAAAATTATTGATACATTCCCACCAACCCCCCATTTCTCGTTTGTTCCCGCCAATGCTTACCCTGTCTTTCAGCCCTACGTCAAACCGCAAAATAATGGTGTGCCAAGCTATCGAAAAATAACCTAATTTAAGCACATTCGCGTGGAGGTGACAGGGCTGTGTTGAATGTCAAGCGAAGCGTTCCACGTCAAGCTTGACCGAACCAGTCCAGTGGTGATTGACAAGCGCAGAGAGTAACCTGATTGAGACGAGGCTCTAACATGGCTGAGCACCGAAACAAAGGCGAAATGACTCTCCGCTGGCACGGCTGTGGTAGCGTTGGCTGCGCTTCTGAGATCATCAGGCAATGGCGGTCGTCATGAAAAAAGAAAGCCTGGATATATACTTGAGCTGAAAGACCTCTCTTGTTACGAATTTCTAGTTTTCTTGCACAGCATTGTTGAGGACTACGAGTTACAATAACGATACAATGGCCAATAATCACAAGCACTCGCCATGGCGCAAATCCATGTTGATCCCTTTCTGGTGCATCCAGATCTTCTTTATGCTCGTCTTCATCGCGCTCCTGGGACTTGCACTCGGTGTTCTGGTCACAAACGATAATATCAATGGCGAGGATTGGGACAATACACTGTTCGATAACGTCAACGATTCAGAACAAGCCGTTCACGTAGCCAAAGATGTTGTCGTCCCAGTATGGATAACACTCTGTGTTATCTGCCTTGTCATCACTATCACCGAAATCATTCTGTTGGCAAGACATAAGTTGAGACCGCTGGCTTTCTTAATTATGAACATCATCAAGTCTGCGATCTGGACAGCGCTCTTCGTTCTCGATATCATTTCCGCAGTTACTGCCGGAGGACGAACAACATCAGTTCTTGGGATCATCATCGATTCGATCTTATTGTGCGTCTCCCTTTCCCCTCTCTTCCATACCGCCCACTAATCCGTTTCCACAGTCTAAGTTTCTGGATTCCCCTCATCTACGGCTCCATAATCTACCACCATTTCCGCCGCGAAAAGAAATCCTACAAACCAGTCGACCACCCCTACTCCATTTCTCTCGACACATCCTACGAATCGCAATTCGCCAAAGATCTCGAATCGAACATGACCACAAACATGGGAGGAAGGGCGAGAGGCCTGAGCTTCAACCACGAAAGAGATACACGGTACGATACGTATAGGAAATCTAGCTTCTCGCCACAACAGCTTGCGATGGAGACATTTGAGAGTAGAGGGTTGGGTGGGAGTGAGATTCCGCAGGTTTATGTCGAGCATCATGATGGGGAGACTTATAGATAGAAGTCGGAGGGAGTCGGAGGTAGTTTCTTTTTGGGGGTGAGGGAGGGTGTATATAAGGATGGCGGGGGCTTTTAGGGCACTTCTTATGACTTTACGATACCATGGCGGTTTAGCATTGCTGGACAGCCTGCATATTTTAAAATTTATTTTCCAAGGCCGAGTTGGCCGCGTTCTTAGCATCAGCCTTGAAGTGAATTTTATCTATCGAACTGTTAGAAGTCATGCAAGTCCAGGCAATATAAATACCCTCCCCATTGGCGTAGGCTGGCACTCCCACCGATACCATTACGTTTCTTACGGAGCAGATCAGAGCCTTTATATCGGGCTCACCCAAGGATACGTCCTTGAAGGCAGTTATCATAGCTGAGCCGCCGCACAAGAGAAACCCTCAGAACGAGGACCCAGGGCTATAACGGTTAACGATTATTGTCATCAAAATCTTTTATCGTTATTGAATCCTTTTATTGTCGTGTTGACCTTTTACTTTTATTGAAACTTTGCAATGCTAAAGTGTTTTGATGATGCACGCAGTCAGTTTTTCAGAGAGATCCCTCCACATTGCCATCAGGATCACATCGACGCCTAGCATCATGACCTTTCCACTTACCGCCAATCTTCCATAGGTCGTCAGGGTGGCCGCAGAAATTTGGGCAATGCTCTCCTCGGCAGATCAATCACTTGCTTATAAGTATGGAATGTCGGCCTTCGATTTGGCCATTCATTGCTGCTTGTGATCGTCTCTGCATATGGCATCTCAAGAGCGATGACCTGGGACTTCCACTCTCTTAATTCGTGGATTAGTTCCTCGAAATACCACATTTGCAGTACCACTAAGCCAAGAAGTGATTGAAGTTTCAGTGAAAGTTCTAGCTTGCTGGTCAATAATTGGTTCTACAATCACAGACTCCATGCCATATATCCCAGTATCGAAGTCTTGACCGCGGCAGGGAGCTTTTGAAAGAAGACGATATCAACGCCTTGTAGGAGCAGATAGTTGCCAAATTCGGACTGCTGATGTGTTAATCAACAATGCCGGTCCCTTCACCAGGGGCTGACAGAATTCGTGCACCACTTTATAAATCCAACCCTTAATAACTTTAAAGCGCAAAGTCCAAATGAACTATAAATTACACCGGCTTGATCACGAAAAAGGCGCCTTCAAAATTTTCACCAAAAGTTTTCGATATAGATAGTTCCTTAGAGAGCTGTGGTCGCGTCTTTTTTTGAAGTGGTGCGGGAATTCTGTCACCCCCTGGTGCTTCTCCCTCTATGCTTAGTCATCCGTGCGGAATAAATTCATCTTCAAAATCGCACTAAGCTCAACTTAATCAGCATCTCGATATCAATACCAGAAAATCTGTCACGGCGCACTTCAAGATAGCCAAGCAAGACAGTACTTAAGAAGAAGCTACTGGCGTTGCGCAGGGTTTTCTCCTAGCTACGCACAGACCAATCAAGCAAGCCCACTTATCACATTACAGGAGAGCCATCACTAAATCTATAAAAGAACGCTTCGAAGACAAGTCAAACACGCATCCACATTCTAGTTAATGTGTCATCCAAAACAAGAAGACCTTCCAAGAGCAATCTGTCAGGTATGCGACGTAGCTAGATACTCATTATGAAACTTCTTAGCTTTCCAATAAATCTTCCACAGAGCTACAGCAAGAGTAAGCCCAAATAATAAGCCAAAGCCAGTCCCAAGCTCTCCAGGAAGGCCAAGGAATCCACCCGAGGAACTGCTTGGAGACGATGTGGTAGGAGCGCCATACAAATTTCTGACTCCGCCATACGGAATCTGGACAATGTTATCTATGCCTGAGGAGCTGTTGGCGATCGCCAACGAGAGGACTCCGTTTCTAGTATCATATACTGTATATAGGCTTCTCATAACTACACCTCCGATGTGAGAAGAGCCGAGCTGACCAACAGCATTGATTGTGAGGGTACATGCAGATGCATAAGGACCTTCATCATAGTATGGACCAGTCCCATTCTGAATTATGAGATCCTTAACCGCGATCTTTGCAACGTTGGAATAGCCCGAATAGGAATCCTGGAACGCGAAAGTAATCGTGCTAGTATTCTCTCTGTAACTGCAAGGAACGATCGGAATCATGGCTGTCGCGTTGATATTCCAGTCATACTGAGCGCCCAATGCATTCCATATTTGGGTTGCTACCTGTTCAGGTAGGGCAGTGAAGAATGCAAAGTCTAAAGCCACATACTGGCCTACTGGGATCGAGACTCCATTTCCGATGTCTGGTGCAATTGATATGTTTTGTAGTTCGATGGACATCGTGTTGTCTGGGCTGATGGTGTAGTAGGTATTGAGAGGAGGAGTGAATTTGGCCTTGTTGATCCCACCGATGAGGACATGTCCTGTTTCTCCTCCTTCATCGAACCATATACTGTACGCGCCGGGCGATGTGATATTGGTATCTGAATCAGACAAATTTGCTAGGATGCCAGAACCGATGCCGAGACCGAGATATGTATCGTCGTGCCATGTTGCGTTGCTGTCCAGCTCCTGGAAGTTTACCCCGTCCAGCACAGTGCTATCAAGTTGGAAACTATCAACCGCATAGCTGCCCTGTGTGCCTGCAACATCAGAGCTGCTTTCGCCCGTAATTCTGTACGTAGACGACGAAGGAGGATTGACTACCAAGCAACAGTGAGTATTTTAGCAGTCTACTGGGCATAACTTACACATGGGCAGCCCAGCAATAGTGCCACCTGTAACGACGGCTGTCTCAGCTGCGGAAAGATCAAACATGGCAGATATTATCTGAGGTGGTGTGCCAATGGTGATGTTGATTAAATAAGTAGGTCCTTCATAGTTCTGGATTTAGTCTAGTTAATTCATAAACTTTTATGCATCATAATAATAATTTCGCCTTACGAGGATCCAGAACGGCAAGTCAATGGGGTTACCTGCTGCGAACAATGCGAAGAGGACTATACGTAGAAATCGCATTGTGGAAACGCTGGCGTATTGTTCTTCTGGATAGACTGGACGAGACAAGATTAATGGAGAACCAAAAGTAAGATATTCAAAATGCTTGAGAGAAAACAGGCATTTGGAAGGATTCAGGCAAGGATCTGAGAGGTGGACGCCAATCATGCCAAGCCTCAGCTTGATTCGGCACTCGTCCACAATACTTCTTATTTACCCCGAATTATACAGCATATGGATGCCCAGCAAAAAGTTTGATTCAACGGCCGAATCAAGCTTCATGGCTATATCTATCATCAGCCACAGAGAATATTTGTTGTACAAGGCAGAATTTAATGTTTGCCGAAAGTTAGCGCCAATTTGGCCAACAGGGGGGCTGTAGCCAATATTTATCGAGTATTTATGTATGGTGGCCTGACAAAACGTTTGATGCAACGGTCGAGTTAGGCTTCATTGGCTAGCTGCAGCCTCTATCAGCAGCCTCAGAGAATCCAGCCGTTGGATTGGAAACGAGCGACGGGTGAGGTACCCAGTGGCTTTATCAGATGATGTCTATTCCGCCCGGCTAAGCCTAAGGGCCTGGTCTATATTACATAATACACTTCCTTCGGTGTTTCCATTGTCCCTGAAGCCTGTCTCTTTCAACGTTTTCCAAATCCAATGCTTGCCTAATTCAACTAGGTTTCGTGTGTAGTTAGTAAAGTGAGCTTGTAGTTCATTCCTCCAAGCGTTCAATGTCCTATCGTTGGCGACTTTGGCGACTGAAGCGAGGCCTGCTGGAGCACGAGGTTGCTGGATGGATGGATTTATTCCACCCGGATGACTAAGCAGAGAGCGCGCTAGGCTATGATTATAAAATTCACTTCCTTCTTGTGTTTCCGACCTCGTAGAGCCACTATAGAACTACTTCCAATATTTTCTGGCTTCAGTAGCTGCCTTGATCAAACGAGGTCCCTTGTATGGTTAGTAGCACGTGGACTTGAAGTTCATTCCTCCAAGTGTTCAATGCCCTACCGTCGGCAACTGAAGCTAGACCTTCTAAGGACACGGGGGTGTTAGGGTTAGTCGTGATAAGGGAAAAGAAATATGGTTTTACTGCTATAGGATGTTTGCTGCCTGTTCCGTCCCTCTGTCCAGTGGTCTCGTGTACAAGGAGTAACTTACAGAGTTCCGGTAAAGTTCAAGATACAGGCTGGAAATTGGGCCACTATTTATGATACTGTGGAAGCAGAAATTTTCTCCAACCGTAAAACGAGCTTTATGAACACTGTTAAGAGTTGTGGTACTGCTAAATGACATAGCCTGTGTCTGGGAATCACACTATGCAAAGTTTGAAAAGCAAGGGAGTCGTCGTCAATATGAGTTACTCATTATCAATGAATCTTGAAAGTCTCGGGCGAACTCAGATACCCAAGAGCCTCAGCAACTTGCCCGATAGTTCTTCTGGACCCTCGCCGTCAACCACGACACTGCTTCACACCTCCGCGAGCTTCTCCACGCCATTCTCTAAGAGTGCGTGCGGGCAAATGCGGATGAAGACGTAGTACTCGCCTTCCTTCCTGAGGAGAGCAGCCAAACCAGGATACATTTCAATTAGGACCTCGTCCTCTGAGAGATGTTGTACGTCTTCAACGTGTGTGTCATTCGAATCATCCATGTGTCCAGCCTTAGTCAAGTAGCCTTGGAGAATCCTTAGCCGGTGGAGTTTCAAAACCGTACGTCCGTTCTCTTGGTCGAACTCCGCTTCGGCATCCTTGACCTTCGTCGACCCAGATCCAGTAGCAAAGCCTTTTCCCCGCACGGCCTTGTAATTGGCCACGGCAAAGTCCAATCCGCCGCCCAGGACGGAAGTCCGCCGAATTTGGCTGACATTTGATCAGAGAGAGGAAGAAGGTGGGGCCGTGGTGATGTATGAAGAAGGCGGAGAAATATGCGTAGACCATGGGCGCTACTTGTTCATAGTTCGCCTTCAGCTCCGGGAATCTCCCCTTGTCCATCCCGCGCGCTATGCTCAAGGCGCCGAAGATCTTGTCACGCGGATCCCCGGATTCACGATCCCCATGTCTCGATGAGGATGTCGAGGAGGTGCGATCTTTTGAGGCCCTCTATCCTCTGACGGACTAAGACAAAGATCCGCCTCATACTGCCAGATCCTTGGTCTTTCAGGAGGGAGAGTAGGTGTAGTGCTCTTTCACCCATGGTCATCCTTGTGCCACATAGGACACTAGTATTGTGGAGATTCGGCAGGGCAACCTCCTGCAAGACCCAGACTCATTGGAACCATCGCCGCAAGAAATAGCTGCTTACGAACTTGGTGAGCTCCGAGTCTGAGAACACGACCTTCTGACTAGGTTCCGACTTGCGGAACAGCGAGAAACAGCGCGTTTGAGTGATGCTCCAGAACCGCTCCAACTTGGTTACGACCTCATTGATCCAAAACTTGGTGGCGCCTAACCAGTTCCAGATTCGTGCTGCTCCAGTTAGAATACCGAGCCCTGCCTCGTTGATATCCACGAACTTCCGGATCGAGGGGATGTTCAGATCTTCTCTGAGGCGTCCAGCCAGTCAAATAAGGAGTTGGTTTGATATGTCCCTTCGCCAGTATAGACAATTACGTGGCGTGCCGTCACGTATATTCTAGACATCAATGAGACCTGCCGGTTGCGCTCGCTGTAGTTGTCTTGGCTGATATGGATCGCATCGGTCCAAATCCGCCTCTTTTTGTTGCGAAGCCGAAGACGTCGTATTGCCGCATCACAATTATTCGTAATGTGGATAGTCCTACTATCCTTCACGCATCGAATTATTCTCGATCGGTTCATGTCGCCGGTCTCGTCGCCCATGTATATGAAAGAGCATCGTAGGCTGGCCTCCACAAGAGATTGGCTGTGACGATATCCTCGGAGTGGATCCCTGAATGAACCCGGTAGACTATCACAAGTCAAGGCGGTGAGCTGCTTATCTACACAGCTCCCCACCAAAATTTGCATGTGAACCCATGTATCATAGAAGCTCGCGCTCTTGAATATTCACGATGGCTTCAATCCAATTTTTTACTTTTTTACCACGGTCGCAATCTGAGATATAATCAGCCCTTCCCTCCTATTAAACCTACCAACCTTAATATATTTCATCAAAACCGACCTCTCCTATCACCTTATGTACGGTACTAATTGGCCTATAAGACCCCAACCCTACGTGACCACCCCTCCGTTTTATAAGACGTTGTCGACACGCCAAAATTATCCCTGCAACGGCCTTCAAACTGGTGAGAGTTGACATGCAATACCCTGTCTTATAGACCAATTACTACGGTATTGTAACCATCAATATCGGCCTCCTACATCGACCTCTGTGGGAGGCCCCCTACGCGTCAAATATAGCAAATCCGGCGAACCTCCCGTCTGCCTTAATTACGCTAATTAACCGGGCTCCATTATCGCGCGAACGTAAACCGACAGCAAAGCAAGCCTCACAGAATCGACGTGCAATAGAGAGGGAAGAGAAGAAGAAAGCGAAACTTGCGAAGAAGCCAAAGACAGTTGATACGACGCAATTGGACGAGTTCGAGCTACCGTTTCTTAGCTCTCAATAGTTGTGTAGATCGCCTTGATTCAGAATATTTACTAATTATATGGCTTGCCTACAGATTCAGATTTCCCTATTGTCTTTCCCTCCTCTCTTTCCCTCGTTTCCCATACGTTTTACATAAAATGGGGCGACTAGCGACAGCGAAAGTGTCCACGGCCTATTAAATATGTTTGGAGTAGTAGGGGAGGTTCTATATAGTCGATTTTATAGTCAAATATATCTCTATTTCTTCTTACACGCCTAACTACGTCTCCACATCTAACGTAGTCTTAACAAGAACTATGGCTATAGTGATAGCATCAAGAGATCTCTTGCTTTGCGGGGAATTTACGCCTTATCAAGAGCCCTACTGGTGATAGGCAGAATCTAAGGTTGGTTAAGTGTGGACGGTGGGAATGGCGGGGCCTGAGACAGTCGGCCAGGTAGGCTGGAAAGAAAGCAGGTACGGAGGAAGACGGAGGTAATGAACCCGCTCTGGAAGGGGAACCAGACTGCGGAGATAATAAAGCATGTGTTTGGGTTTATTGAGAAAGACCGTCGCACACTTCTTCTGATCTTCCAAAGTTTCTTCCGTTCTCCTTAATCATGTTAGTGAGGGCGATAATGCTCATGCAGAGTGCTGCGAAGGAGATTTCGAGAATATTGACAGCAGCTGTGAGTCGGGATAGCTGGGTGAAATCGTGTATTCATTCTATCGAACTTCTGCTTTCGGTAACAGAAGGCTTTTCATGCACAATTAAGACCCAGCTACGCAGAGAGAAAGTACATTAGCGTAGAAGCTACAAAGTAAAGACAAAACTCACGTCAATAAAGATAAAATAAAGGCAGCAGACTTATAGTCTGAAGTGTCAATCCTGAGCCAAACAGTCATTCCTCCGGGCAGCCAAAAGTAGGAGAATTTGCAGAGTCAAGAGGCAGCAGGACTCTGTCTTCTTGGATATAGTGAAGTGCATCATGAGGATGCGATGCGAATGATACTTTTATATGTGGGTACGTGAATGTGCAGGATCCAATAAACCAATCGACGACTGCATGGAAAGACACTGTGCCAAGAATGCGATACAACATAATGTCTTGCTTCTTACTCCAAATTTCCTTTCGTGTTCAAGAGGAAGGTGCGACTGGGAGCAAGAGCAAAGTCTAACAAGCTGCGAGGCGAACCTTAAGACATCCTCAACTCGGGGGCTACTTCAGAAACTCAGATATATGCCACAGGATTCAGCATTCAGACCCTAGACCATAGCAATGTCACCAACAAAATGGCTCATCATGCAGTGTCCTCAAACTCTCCACCTGGTATGTACGTTCTCCGCATTCCCTCGTTTCGTGCCCAATTCTTCCTCCTCCCCACGCGATGCCCTGTGCAAATCCCGTAGTATAAATGATAACGGCTACCATAATGCTTGCGATCACAATTGCGACGATTCTCCGTGTTGGAAGAGGGGAGTCGTCGCATGAGACAGAACAGGGAATGGTACTATTGTTTGCTTTCATAGTCACAAACTTGCAATACCACTAGTACACTGGGTATCGACGTTGTGTTCTACTAAAGATTAGGAAAATCGTAATATTGAGACATAGTTGCTGACACGCTAGATTTTGGCAATCAAGAAGGACGAGTTGAGGGTAGGTTAGAGAATCACTGATTTTTAATGAAGTTTCTTCTTATCCGTAAGAAATTTCAATTTCTCTAAGTGATGGAAAATTGTTGGCTTGCACGTTCGATGCTAATCATTAGCTTATTTGTAATCCTAGTTCAAACTTGCCACAGTATATAATACCTTATCATACATACCAATTCTGTAGTTCTACCCACGAGGTTTTGAATGGAATCATTACGATACTTTTCGTCCAATTATTTCAATGCCAGCAGTATAAATTATGAAAATAAACCTTAACTACTCAACTGAATTGATGTACTTCAATGTAACTCACTTAATTAGTAAAAAGAATATTATATTAATTTGCTTTTTACCAGATAGGATACTTATAAAGGGAAATAAAGGACGAAATCGGCAAAAGGAGAGAAGTCAGAAAGAATTCCAAAACTCCCATCGTCCATTCTGCAATCACGTCCAAGTTCGATTGAGAGAAAATCCACAGGGTAGCTCGATCACTGTGGCAAGTGCAAAGGTTGGTCCATAATCGAGGCACGTTTCACTTCCTCGCGTTGAATGCCTCCACAGCTGCAGTTGCTCTTTTGACGGAATCAGGAGCGTCGTTGGGTTCCAGAATCAACTCGACAATCTACAGTATTATCAATCCTATATTCCAACCAAAAAGGAAATACTTGAGCTCACCTGTCCATAAGCAGCGTCGTTGAATTCAGCATCGGTCAGAAGAGCATCAAGCTCATCCGGAGTTTTGACAAGAAGGTGCTTCGTCTTGAAAGATGGCCCGAATGCTTGGAACAGCGCACCATAATTCCAGATCGGAACATCATTGTAGGATGCAGTCATTCCATGGATCAAGCGCTCCACGGTGTATCCACCATTATTCAACAGGAAGCTTGAGTAATATCATTAGGTTTTCAATTCGATACTCATCACTGAGTCACTTACATGGTCGGATTAACCTCATGCCGCAACAAATCTGAGAAGGCTTGCACGGTCAATTGTAGCGAGCCTTCACCAGTGACAAGAATGGGACGTTTGATCGTCCCCATCTCTTTTCCAGCGACAAAAGCTGGATTACCAGGGAGTCAGTAATTTCCTAACCAAAATGTCTCAAGAGCAAACGGAGTGATTGCCACTTTGTGGGTAAATATCGGGAGTAAATGGAGTACAGAGGAAACATGAGTGACAGGGGGAGGTGAGAAATCAAAGAGCCGATGTTCCTTACATCCCACTGCAGCACCGCTTGCGAAGCCAATACTACCAAATATAGTTTGGCTGTACATTTTGACGTTCTTCACATTCCTGAGGCTTGATCCCGGGATGCCGGAGGACGAGGTTCCGGTTTCTGCAATTACGAAATCACCATCGCGCCAATAGCGACCGAGTCTCTACGTAGCTGTAAGTTATTCTTCCACATTATGAGGTGAATGGTTGTAATTACCGCCCAGAGGTAGTCTTGGCTTAGATGTGGGAGACGTGGAGGATTGTCAAGGAGGTAAGGCTCCCAAGTAACCGGCTTGGTCTTGTAAGTCAAAGGCTTCGTCTTCAGGCCTTCCAAGAGTCCTTCAAGAACCTGTCTTCTAGTCAGTCACCAATTTTCACGATGAGTGGAGAATCAATATATCAAAAATACTTACGTATTTCATTTTTGCATCAAATCGTACGCCTCCAATATTGACGTAGAATCGTTGAAAATCCACTGTCACCTCATCCTTCACGTTTTCGGTGAACTCACCACTAAATGTCATATTAATGTTATATGTTCGAAGTCGAGTCTCAGAACTTACGTGTTGAAATCACTCTACACATTCAAGGTCAGCAAGGCTCTAGGGGCAATACAAGAGGACTGACAGGATAATTCCCAAGCCAGAGCACGCAATCAGAGCTCTCAACAACCCTCCTGATCTCGGGGAACGAAGTACCACCCTCGTAGACTCCTCCAAATGTCGGAAGATGTTCAGAAACGGAGCCTTTACCCATAGCAGTTATGAAATACGGATACCCGGTAGTTTCGATCAATGCAACAGCTTCCTTTTCAAGACGGTTGCGAGCGAGCCCTGAAAAGTCAGAAATGTAGCAAGTGGACAGAGAGTGTGAGAGACATACCTCCGTCAACGATAATTATGGGATCTTTTGCTGAATCCATCATACCACGGATTTTATTGGTAACAAGTTCTTGAAGACCTGGACCATTTGGCGGGAGAGCGGTGGTGAGCGAGAACTCCAAATTTGTTGCAGGGGTCATCTGTAAGGCGACATCAGTTGGAAGACCAACGTATCTATCCCCTCATCAGTCAGCAAATATAGCTCGAATGACGGGTTAAAGAACTGACACTGGCTGTGAGTAATATAGCAATGCTGGGGCTGTCAGCAGATATCTCCATCACGTGACTATAGATTCTTGCCGTTGAGAACTCTGTCAATTTCACTGGCCGCATTTTTTCGGTCATGGAGGACCGTGGTAGCGCATGTGATATGCTTAGACATCTTGTGATACACACTGGCATGGGTTAGCGTTCACACTTCCATGAGACATCAGACTGCTGTTAGACTAACTCAAATTTGCCATCACCGACTTCGCCAAGGCTGTGATGCATCACATTACGCCCATGTTGAGCCGCCTCCGTCGGATACCCGACTATGTGAACAACAGGAACAAATTCGGTATAGGCGCCAGCGATGGGACACATGTTAGACAATTCTCCGGGTCCAAACGTTGTAACAACCGCACCGACGCCGTTGACTCGGCCATAGCCATCAGCAGCATAGCCTAGCATGATGAGTTGCATTACTCCTTATACTTATAACAGACAGGAAGTAATATCTAGGCCTCTGATCCATTGAGGTCTGATTAGAAGCGACTCACCAGCATTCAACTCATTGGGGTTCCCCCGCCATGTGAGGCCAGCTGCTGGAACCATGTCAAGGAGGACAAGCTCATAGTCTTGATAGAGTCAGTGGTGGTTTAGAGTTTTCAAGGTATTGCAAGTTGGACCTACCACCCGGAACACCGAAGACCGTCTCGATGCCAAGCTGCTTCAGCCGCGTGAAGAGATATGCACCAACCGTTACTTCGGCCATTTTGTTGAATGCTGAGCTTCGGGAATGATGAAAGTAAGTAGAAGAGGATCCAATGCGGAAGGTATGAAAAGGGCACGCAGGATAAATAGTAGATGCGGAGCAGGATGTGGAAACCACTGGTTGATATGGATGTCTTCTTTGAGGAGCAGCCCACGGTCAGACAACTTGGCCGAGGCATCATCATCCTCAGCACAAGTTCACAAACATGCAGATCCGTTAATCTTCCCTTGGAGTGGATCTACGGACCGATTCTGAGAATCGATAGCTGATTAATGGAATATCTGAGAGGAGTCGCTCAAGCCGCCTAGGGCTGTGGACAGCTGAGTCAACAATTACACAGCGTATGCAACTGCCTCCTCTTCATGACCTTCTACTGAAACAGGGGTCATTGCATCGGCACAAACGTTATTCGGGTAGTTCAATGGCATCAATTGCCCCGAGAAACTGATATAGAAACAAGTTCTTCTCGATCTGGCCAAGCTTCTGTGGGGAAAGACAGATCTGCCGTTGTGGCGTTCACGACACATTTGAAGCCACCGTGCCTCCTCGCTACACAAAGCATCAACCCCGCTTCTCTCAGCGACTTTATAGGATCGCATGTTCAATCGGCTGCACTGTCAGCACGACGTGCATATATACGAATCATACATATAAAGTGTAGAAGAGATGTGAAAGCAAGAAGTTGATTTGCAGTCTATGTAAGCGAATACGCCACGCTAAATCGAATTGGGCCTGGTCTCCACTCAATTTCAACATCAACCCTTCCTCAACCGCAACCACAAGGAACTATGAGGTTGAAATAAACAAATAGCCGACTTGATACTTTCTAAGGCTCTATATGCATGCAATCGAGATCCGGCACTGCGCTAGGTAGGCCAGGGACTAACTGCACGGTGGCTTGAGGAGGGCTTGAGAAGCACCCCTGCAATATCTCAGGTTGAAAAAGGCCGCGAGTCGGACAATGCCCTCAAACCTTTCCCATGTAAATGAATGTGATGTGTATGATCTAGAACGCCCGGTATACAGATAAAGTATATACTTGCAGGAAAGCTGCACGGAACACTACTTGCCGTGCCGATTTTCCGGGTTATGCCCTCACAAACGCATGACGCGAAGGTACAGCCGGCTTACAACACACTTTCGTGCGACTTTGATTGATGAAATGAAGTATCTGCCGAGGTTCAAGAACCCCTTCGAGTGGGATAATATCTTGAAACTATTCATATGATCCGTCGGGGTGTATACTTCCCAGTGGTTCAGAAATTCTACCGGTATTGTGATGCGTTGTCATAACTTAATTTTGCTGTGATAGATTGCGCCTTCCATGTCCAAAAGCAATTCCACCTGGCTGTCCTCATGCTGCTAGTCACTCCCCCTTCTTCAAACCCCGTTCTCTGCATTTCCTAGATTCGGTTAGCCCCAATTTCTGAGCCACAGCTTGAGCGACAACTCTAATTGACTCTTTTTTGGAAGTTGACTTATTGACGCTGACTGATTCAAACCTTTCTTCTATTTAGCTTGACTCGAGATCTTCCGCTTTTTAACATGGCTGCGCCTGCTGCTCTACTTGTGGGCCCGTTGTTCTTTGAGAATGGGAAGTGGAAGTCTTTATCTCCTAGTATCACACTCCAGGTGAGTGAATGATGTATCTCTTCTAGTCAGAATAGCGAACCTGAAGACCGAGCAGAAAATCTAGGAGAATAGATCTGGAACCCGCGAAGAGTTTATCCAATTGTGCAAGAGCGGTATCTATGATGGGATCGTAGGAATATTTCGAAGCAATGAATCCACTACTGTGAGGACATCAGTGTTTCCATTTGCAGAAAGCTCTAAGATTACAACAGGTGACAGGTCCATTTGATGAGGAAATGGTCTCAGTACTTCCACCGAGCGTCAAGTACATTTACTACAATGGTGCAGGATATGATAATATTGACGTCGAAGCCTGCCCAAGTCGAGGGATTTCTGTTTCTCATACCCCAGATATCAACACCTATGTGGTAGCAGACACAACCCTCTATCTCATGATCGGAGCCCTTCGCCAGATCACAGCTGCGAATGATGCGCTCTGAAGAAGTGACCGTTTTCGTTTCGTCTTCTGAAAGCACCACATTAACTTACATCTTCTTCGCAGGACAATGAAGAGGCGGCAGTAAATCACATTGGGTCATGATCCTCGAGGGAAGCTTTTGGGTAGCTTGGGAATGGACGACATCGGACATGTCGGTCCCCCCTCCCCTCGGACCGTTCAAAATTTCTTACCAAACACAGGAAGTTGCCAAACGCGCCCAAGCATTCGGCATGAGAATCCAATACCGTCACCCACTTCCCACCTCCAAAGCTGGCGACGCTACGTACGCCAACTTCCGACATCATCAGCCTCAATCTCGCCCTCACTCATTCTACTGAACACATAATCGGCTCGAAAAAGTTTGAGAGATGAAGGACGGAGTGCTGATCGTCAATACGGCGCACGGGGCTTTGATTGATGAGAAAGCTCTTGTTGGGGCGCTCGAAACTGGGAAGGTGTATTTCGTGGGCTTAGATGTGTTTGAGGCTGAGCCTGAAGTGAACCCCTGAGTTGTTGAAGAATAATAAGCCGGCTTTGCTGCCGCATATTGGTGCTGCGACTGTTGAAACTTTGGTGAGTCAGTGTCTGATGTCGGCTGAAAGATTGGTCGTTGATCTGTGGTGAGGCTGATATGGAGAGGTTGGTGCTTGACAATTTGCGGAGCGCTATCTATGAGCACAAGCTTCTGACCCAAGTACCCGAGCAATTGGAATGATGTCTCGGTTTTGCAAGATCGCTTCTCAAGGTGGGTTCTTAATCAAGAGTTCAACGCAGTTTGTTCAATGCTTATGAGGATTTCGTTACGAGCTAGTCGCCGGACTTGATTCATCCTGTACCCGAGTTTGACCCAAACCATCATGACTCCACTCATTCCAGTGCTCCGCCGCTATCTCCATACAGTCTCCCACCAAACTAAGTGCCTCATCCAAACCCTTATTACTTTTTACACCATCCAATTGATCCTTACATTGCACGCTGAATAAATAATGATAGATCTGCTTGATAGCAGTAGTCTGCGTATTCCTATAAAACACCGCGCCAACAGCTGGGAAGAACGGCTTCACAGCCAACACTGTCGCATTATAAAACGCAAAGCAAACAAGGACGTGGATATCCTTCTTCGCCATCCGAAGGAAAGATCGGGGGAGCCAGAACAGCCATCCTCGCAGTGGGTACACGAGTCTAAATTGCTCGGGTGGGCTGGGTCCGGGTGGGAATTTCTGCAAGTTGCGAGTGAAATCGAGAAGCCCTTTGTGGAGATGCGAATGCTCTTCTGTCGTGGACATGAATTTCTCTGCGCGATGGAGGGAGTCAATGCACACTTTTAGTCGTTTGGCTTCGCCGGGAAGAGGCTGGTATGGTGTTGTGGGGATGGATGAGGCGTGGTCTGCTTCTTGTATGTGTTCGGATAGAGGAGCGGAGAATATCGAGTCAGCAATCCAGGGGCGCATGGCGTTGACAACCTAGAAGAAGTGAGCATGCTGCATGAGGCTGAACTGCGGGGTCTTGATTGAGATGCAATGCACTCACTGCCGTCTCGCCTTTGATCAATGCAGCCCAGCTGCGCCTGAAAATGAGTAACTGTTCAGCATTGGTTCACTCGGCTGCCACATGGAATGACTAACCAATCTTGTGCCTGCCAGGAGAGGATGATGCTTGCAACAAATACAGCATCCGCATTGGCCTGTGTAAAGTTGTCTACGGCATTCTGGAGGGAGCTGTATGCAGACGTCTGGTGCCGTGCGGCAACATTATCCAGATCTGAAGACCGAGTGATCCAACCGAGATGAGTGGCGGATAAGCTCAGCAGGCTGTAACGGACTATTTCATGTGTCGTGGAGAGTTGGACGAAACTTGAAAGTATTAGAAGTCTATCTCATATATGTGAATGGCTAAAGTCAGAAAGGGTCGAGCTTACACTGGGATTTGACTAGTCCACGTTAGCATGTTGCTCGAATTACTTGTCTCGAGGTTACAGGATACGTAGAGTATGTGATGCATGAGCCGTAAGTCCTGCGTCGAGAGATCGAAGGGTGAGAGTGGTAAGCGAACAGAAAGCTCGGACGAAGGAGGGTAGGGCTGATCCTCTTGCAAAGCCGCTCCCGGTTGCCACTCGGTAGACTCCGGTTTGGGTATCGTTTGCCAAGGCAGATCGAGAATCGCCTCCCCCTCCTCGTTTAAGGGGCGTCTAGCCATGGGGTATTTGCATGTTGAACCACGTTTGGCGCAATTCCGACAGATTGGGGAGAATTCGTCGCATC
Source organism: Gamarada debralockiae (assembly GCA_002803225.1). NCBI lineage: Eukaryota > Fungi > Ascomycota > Leotiomycetes > Helotiales > Hyphodiscaceae > Gamarada > Gamarada debralockiae. The sequence goes on along the minus strand of NXFV01000640.1, from coordinate 46,478 downwards.
GGATGTGCCGGCTACTTGTGTTAACGTCCCATAAACGAAAGGTGCAGATTGAGAGCACTCTCAAAAACCGAGCTCGCGGAATGTTTCTTGAAAATGACCTACCGTTTGCAAGGTAAACACCCCGCTCGGGACTTTCGATGGATGCGGCGCGCATGATCTTCACCGTCCATGCTCCGGCAAGCACTCCGTAAGGCTCCGAGAACTTGGAATTGATGAAACGTCGATAAACAATCAATAGTGCCCGACAACCCCAGATCTCCTTAGGTGCTCCCCCTCGAATGCGGAAGGTCTATGCAAGGAACCCTGGCGGTCATATGAACGGCGGTCAGGTATCGCTATGGCATAGGTCACATGACTGACTACTTATGTGGGCGTTACAGGGGAAAATTCATACCTCAATTGCGTTTTTCTCGACGTCGACTTGAATTTGATATCTCCTGAGCCGCAGACGGTGGCAATATGTAAAGCTTTAAACAAATTCTTGCCCCTGAAAGATTCACTTGATGTTCCATGATTCCGCGAATGTACGGCTGTGCTTACGCATTGTCAACACGTGCTTCGTAGGATGGAGCGCTGACCACTTTCCGAAAGTGTTCGAGTTGGTGATTTCTCGGCCGGAAAACTCAATTCGAGTTAAGGGAATGCTTGATGAGGTAAAGAACATGTTAATTCGTGTCGTACATGATTCGTTGAATTTCAATGTCGGTGCCTACCTAGACTTTAAGCGATACCAATCAGGTGGCTCAAGCGGAATCAGGCTTAATATATTTCGGAATGTTCATTGGCCCGTGGAAGGCATAAAATTCTTCTATTGATACTTAAGGCTCATGTACCAGGACAGACACGGAGGTATCTCAAGAGGATCTGATAACGTTCGCTTGACTCGACTGAAGCCTCGACAGGGGGCGGACGTAAAGCCGTAATAAGATACGAGAGTACGTCTCACCGACCCGTATTATCATGGATAAGAAGATACATGTTCTATGATTATTGGGCATCTACTTTCGTACAGCGCGCAACAATCTGACCTTTTTTATCTATGCCCCTCTCAATGATTCTATGGTAACAAGTGGGCCAACCAATAGAGATCAGGATTTAGCTGAACTTTACTGTAATAGGTTTAAATAGCCCGTTGAAGCTCGGACAGCAAAGGTTGCGCGCTGTACTCCCCCCGCCAAAAACACCTTAAAATGGATGTTTAAATTTTTTTGGCTGTGCCACCCGCTAAGAATTTAACATTCATTTAGAGAGTGGGTTGGGGGCGAGGAGGATACGAAAGTAGGACGAATATCGAGGCTCTTCGTCCCGAAAGTCCCCACCCGTACTCCACGAAATCGTTAATGAAAAGACTCCACAGCCCCTACCAAACCAATTAAAACAAATGATACATTTCCCTTAATACGGTAAAAGTACAGTACCCAGCCATCTTTCTTTCTTTGGTTGCCGCAAGTCGGCTCGCCCGTTCCATTCAGCCGTCAGCTAGGTAGTGAGCGAATTAGTGAGGTCTCCCTCGACCACCATCCCTTCACCTCCAGCCTCACTCAATCCTCATCTCTTAACCACTGCCAGCAGTAGGGGCAATGGCACCTGCAGCACCCTCGCCTTCTATACCCGACCAGTGCCCATTACCATAGCTTTCTCTAGTCTTCCCCTTCTCTCCCACCTCTCCAGGACCAAAGCCATGTTCAATTAGGCTCCGCTTTCTCTCCTCCTCCTTCTTTTCCTCTCTCTTGTTATAGAGCCTCCATAAAACCCCATAAGATGTAATCACAATGATGTATGCCGCAACGAAGCTGAATAGGATAGCAATCTGCGTACGTGTCGTCATCTTGACTGCGGGGAAAGTTGCTTCTGATTGATTGTTGGTGGCAGTTTTGGGGGCAATGCACAATTCGCAAATGCGGCTGTATTAGGCTTTGGGGCTGAAATGGGGCCGCTCGGACAACTGGATTGGACGTTGGGGTCTTGTTATACAAGACTGCAATAAGAATGCATGTCAGATTAATAATCTTGCAAAATCAGAACGAGAAAGGAATCTTACCGGTTTGGCGCTTGGTCGCTGAAAATGAGAATCTCCAAAAATCGGGTTTAAGTTATTGAGACGGCGTGAAGTGAGGGCCTGACGTTACACTGGAACGATTTGTGAGTTGTGGCCTGCAAGCAGCAATGTCAAGGAGAAATTTGAGTAACTAGAGCACTTACCGATTCCAGATGTTGCTCGAAGCTCGATACTACTTTCAAAACCTCTCTAATTGATTTTGAAGGCGAGCACCGAGGTCCTCCTTTCTCTTATCTTTAGCATCCTCCCACATCATCTCACATTCACACTCCCTATCTCTTCAACCTCGTACCAACCTTCCATCATCTGAGCAGGAACCCCATCAATTCCAAGCAAAGCGACCGAAGATCCCAAATCCATCCCGAACAATAATTGGCGGCTCTCCACCCGCTGCGACAGCGTGATGTAATATTACAGATCTGACGTCTGACAGTCCGGACTATGGGCGTTTTGATTTGGCGCCCGAGTGCGGGGTGTGGCAGATTCTTCGTTGATTGGCGGGAATGTGGACAAGGGGGTGATCGATCGCGGTGATCGCTTCGTTTGGCGAAGAGAGCGGAAAAGTATCATGGTTTGGATGCGGGGAAAATGTCTTCGATGACTGTTCATAGTTGTGGTATCATGAACAATTGAATCTCTAATGCGCATCCACAAGCACCAAAGAAATGAAGTCTCACCTATCTTACCTAGCAAATAATACCATACCAACTCACTGCTTCTCGCCATCAACCACATCCTCATCAACTTCCTCAACTCTATCCGCCAAAGCTTTCAAATCATCTTCACCTATTTCCCCATCCCATCCGTGCCCCACAAGATACGCCCTGAACCTCTCGTCCCTCTCCCTCAAATCAGCACTGGTCAGATCCTGAACAAAGAAATACGTGGCCGCTATCCCAACAACTCCACAAATAGCCGCTATGATGAAGGTCCATCTTTTCCCAAGATGAAGTTGAATTGGCGTAAAGCTTGAGTTCCGACAGCAGCGCCAGTCTTTCCGATTGCTACTGAGATGCCGTGGCATGTGCCTCGAACAGCCGTAGCATAGGACTCTGATGAGATGAGGCCGAACATGTCACCTGTTCCCAGGTTGCCGGAACTCTGCATCAAGCCGTAGTAGACAACAAAGAGTGGGGGCAATCTTCGTGGTTGTATCGTAGGACAGCCAATGATGAGTCTGAATATCAGATAGCCGGAGAAGTCTATCATGGTTTGCTTACGTTCCAAACGATCACAAAGCCAGGCGCCGAGAATACTCCGGAAAGCGCGAGCGTGCCGAGCAGTAAAGCCCATTAGCCGGTCTTCAGGATGACGTCTTTGGAAGTTGATGGAACGACGGAAGTGATGATGGTACCGGAGAAGACATCTTGAGGAGTGTTACAAGTCTAGTTAGAATTAAGGATTAGCCAGTGACGCTGCAGTGACAAAGATGGGGGATTGACTGAGAGGACAATAAAGGAGGAGACTTGCCATAAAGGAACCAGCCTCCACATGTACCGATTAACGATTTCCAATAGTAGCGTAACAGCAAGCCATAAGGGACCTTACGCTTGATCGCGCCGCGGCGGTAGAGTGTGCTGTTGAGTATCTTGATACGGAAGTAGAAGGCTGATAAGGGCAGGAAGTAACCAGACACGCTAACGGCCAAATTAGTAACGATACTAAAAATGCAATGGTGCAATCAAGATGTGACTCCATAGCCATGGGCTCTTGATTGAGGGAAATACGACCGGCATAGAGTGAAAGAAAACTCACCCAAACCGTGCTGTAGTGAGCCTGCTTGCATGCCGAAAAGACAATGAGGAAACCGAGACAGCCAGAAGGGTACCAAAAGATAGAAGCAAATTGAAGACGAGAATGAACATTGGGTCTCGTTTGTAGAGAGCATGCTCGTTCACTGCTTCTGAGGCCAACATGGATAACGCCGTGTGTCCACCGCCAACACCAAAACCAACGATTCCTCTTGCCACGTCATCATATAGAATATCCTATGGAAAAGGGTAGTCCAGATGATAGGGACAATGAGAATTCAAGCAGCTTAACCGTTGATCGTTACCCCATGAGCAGCCGTTGTGAGGATCTAGAGGAAGAGTCAGTGCGTGATTCTCAATTCCAAATCAGAAGCAAATGTTGCTAGAATACACGTGCTCCGTCAACGACAATCATCATCGTAGCCAAAACAATAGCGGATTTCCGTCCCAGGCAATCGCACGTCAAATCGATTGTAATCTGACTTGGTCAAAGTCAACGTTACTCGACTCAAGACTTGACTTACAAAACGAAACCCGGACACCTCTAAGCACACCCGGACATTCAGAGGCCATCAAAGCATAGTTTCCCGGGTATGGAGCTGTCTCGGAGCTCGTAGGTTAGTCCAAACTAAGCACATACCAAAGATCTCTCTAACAAGCAGAGATTTTGATACACGGGTGCTAACGGTAGCCGCATACCTTCGTACTGCTTGGGATGTTCTTTCTTGAGCAAAACATTGGCCATCGTCATCTGAGATCAGAGCAACCCTGCAGCAAACTAGGGACTATCAGTACATTATCATCTGCGCCTGTGAAGGGCCACTTACGATAGTAAAGACATCCGAAAAAGACTGTTGTTCGCAGACACCGCTGCAGATAGTGCATGCATTTGGATCCTCACAGACCGCAATGCCCTTAGCCTCGTCCGACTGGATTGCCGCATTCTGCGATAAGAGCAAAAGGTGTCAGTGCAGGATAAGAAAGTGAAGTAGACGTGCGAAATGTGTTGTAAGAAGTTGAAGATCCAGAATTCAGATGCTACAGTTGTCATCACTAAATGGCAGATGCCGCCGACGCAATAAAATCCAGCGGGGCTTGACAACGTGCCTTCCAAAACCCTACGGATAGTTTGGATCAGATAAAAAGTCTACCAGAAGTGAAACCCATGTCATTGGCTGGGAGGAGACTTCATCCTTGATACGAGTACAAGCTCTTTTATGGCTAACAAGCCCGCATCAAACCCGTAGCAAGCCCATCCGCTACGCGCTCCTTGGCTGGTCCGATGCGAGAAGCCCACATTTTGAGGGCATGTCTCAGTGAAGTTGTGTAACTTATGGTGCGGGGGAAAGATCGGGTGGCGCCGATTCATTCTGGAGATAGTGATTGAAGTGGGTTTGCAGGTAGCTGTCGAGACGTCCATATTGCGCACGTGACCTTTTACCTCTCCTGGCCCGTGCATTCCTTTTCGACGACTCACTTCAACCACTACTTTCTCGACGCTCGATATTTACAGCTTGATACTCCAAACGGCCGATCCCACGATGTCCTCCTAATCCTCAAGACCATGCGATTACCGTTCTCGACAAATCAAACCTTTCTTTGGCTCTTATTCTCCTCCAAAAGCATCCGAATGCACTTCGATCTGCTCGATTGATCCGGACTTTCCGGACTTCGCGGACCTAAAGAACATATGACAGGACGTCGGGAGGCTCAAGAGATGCGGAGGGACAAGTTTCCGTGACAATGGCTATTGCTATTGCTCAAGAAGCTGTTATCACTGGCCTAAGAGCTAACTCACCTTTCAGCGTCCACCCACATCGAAGTTCGTCCTTCCTTATTCGAATCGCGCGGCATTTCATAAAGGTCAAGGTGGTGGACCTCCAATAATTTGGGTCACATAAAAGCGAATCAATGTAGTCCTCCTGGTTCTTCAATGGGGTTGTTTCATGGAAATGTGGGCAGATGGTTCTGTAGCCTGGATCATTCACCAGAGGCCTCTTGTGGACATACAATTGCGGGAGCAGCTGGTTTTCCGTGTCTTATATCCTTGTCAGCGGGCGCGAGGTAAGTGTTTTGATATGCCCCATGGTGTTTCGAGCTTGTTTGTGATCCCAGCAGAGTCCACATAATGGCAAAGAAAAGTTGCTGTGCCATCTTGTACTTTCTGGACTTCTTTTCGCACACGCCATAGCTCTAGGATATCCAGATACTGGCTTATTTGGCGACAATTGTACGAATTCAATCAATCGCACTTGAACAACAAATCACGGCCGCTGGATCGAAAACCCTTGGACTGGGATCCATGAATCGGGACAGTAAATGAATCGTTGACAAAGTGCTGGGAACGATTGTCAACGAGCCAATGTGGTCTGCACAGATTTTGTCATCGTTGGATCAGCCCAGAGGATTTTGACCATACGAGCAACCACGCTGGACCAGGACGCTTGTGGCTCTCTGTTGAAGCTCTTGGTGTCGTGTCTCTTCAGTCTGATATTGACGAGTGGTTTATGTTCGACCTCTGCCACAGAACCTAGTGTTGTGCATTAGAAGCTCCGAGTCTAATGGAGAACCGCATTAGGGTGTCATCTCTTTTGGTGCAGAGGGGACTTTAGTTCCAACGAGCTCAATTGGCCTTGAACAGCCATCATGTCGCTTAGATGGATTCGCCAAAGCTTCCTACGTTTATCTGCCATCTCAATAATCAATCGCATCACTTTATTTATTTTCCTGGGAGTCACAATGCTTTAATTCCAGAAATCTACTCTCAAGTGCTCTCCTCGATGATGCTTGGGTTGAATTACCTTGTTCCGCCACTAGATAGTAAACAACGCGTCCACTGTAAGCTTGCCTACAAACAAATCTCTTCACAACGCGCATGAAATCATACTGTAATAGTTTGTTCAAAGTGCCTGGTTGTTTTACTCCCCTTGGAACAATTAATTTGCATCAGTCCCAATGAATAAGGTCGCTACTTCCGCCAGATTGAGTGAAGCTCCAGAGGACCCACGTTCGGACAACAAGCGGTAGACAGAGCCAGACTCTTCCGTAATTCTTGGAACTTTCGCCTTTCAACTTGGCGATCGGTTACTCTCAAGAGCAGGCGCTCCTTCCTCTTGAACTACTTGGTGTAATGGTATCCGGAAGGGCTGCTCGCCGAGGTACGAAGACGCTGCTCTCATTGCCCTTTCCCTTCTTGGCGTGATCAATTGCTAAACCACCTTACGTCGCAGTTCCCAATTGTCGTGTTGCGGTAGCAATGCACAGACCGAGATTTAAATCAAGCATCCAGAGCTACAGTCACATCAACATCCAACAACGAGCCCCTACCGTCGAAGAACCCACAGAGACCGAAAACACCAAGGAGGAGGACTTCATACGTAAAGAGTCACTACAAAACGAAATCGAAGAGCAATTGCTTTACAAAAACAAGCTGGCTTCCAATCCAGAATCTCCCACTGGCCCTCGCACATTTGCTGAAGCAACAATGTCGACTCGACTCCGAGGCCGCGGAGGTCGCAAGAATAGCATCAAGGATGGCGACACGATCCTCTCTGGCCCTGTGAGCCTGGCGTCTCTTGGACCATTCAAATATACGTTCAAGAAGAAGAAGAAGGCTAACAAACGGTCCCCATTCGACCTTTCGGCGGCAGACAGTACGAGCGAGGTTGGAAGCAATTCGGAGGTTGATGTTGGCTCGTCCCGCGCTGTATCACCAAATCCGCATACCATTTTTGGTTCTGCTTCCTTTCCGCTATCGCCTCAACGATCCAACTCCACACTCGCCATTACCACCTTTAGCCCTGCTAAAGACAAAGGAAAGGGTCGATTAATCGAAGAAGGAGAGAAGGCCTTTAGTGACACAGGAGAGACCCATCAAACACCCACTCAAAACAATTTCGAAGTTACTCCCTTGGAATCCGCTCCCGCACCCTCCAGCGCAGACACAGGTTCTTTCCTCGACCGCGTCAAGTACAATTGCTCTTTGGATCAGGCCGAGTCTGATACCTCCGATACTCAGTCTACAAAGGATAGAACAGAAGCTGCCATGGCCTCGATTGCTAGAGCTTTCGGTGTGAGAAAGGTTTGGAAGACTGCTGGAGAGGACCTTTTCGATTCCTTTGAATGGAATCCCCATCTTCCATCAGCATCTGCTCCAGACTCCCCAGAACCTGTCACCGCCGCCCCTCAACCGCTCGCTTATACCACCGTCGGCTCTCTCGTCAACCCGAATGCCGTGCCTCAATTCACTGCTCCCAACCGAATACAGCGTGAAGGTGTTGGTCGCAGACCTTTGATGCCGTTCATCCAAAGTAGTCCTTCGATGCTGAATCGTCATCAAGAGTCTTCCTACTTCCATCCTCTCGATCCGCCACCGCCTTTGAGTATGCAGAACTCTATGCACTACGCCCAGCAGCTCACTCAGAGCCCCGTTCGCTTTTGTCAAGCTCTGCAACCGACATCGTCACAGTCTTCACGTTCAACAATGTCGCTTCAACAAATATCTTTGACCGATGATGAGATGAAGGTTCTGAAGAGAGTGGGAGGGTCACAGATGTTGTCGGACAATATTATTGGTTCACCAAACACTCACAACAAGTCATTCAAAAACACAAGGCCATCTGAAAACAAGACGCTCTCTATTGAATCTACATCCTTCAAGGTTTTCACAAATAATCAAGATGTGAAGCTCTCGACATTGCCTCCCAGCGATCTCATTGAAGACAGACAGCGTCGATCTACGGCACTCTCGGGTCTTGAGAAGATGCAGACAATACAACGACTTGCAAAGTTTGAGAACCCAATGCAAGAACTCGCTAGGAGTCGATTATCTACACTCTCAGTTACGAACAACTCGGGCAGAACAGTTGCAAACCCCACCGGACTCTCAACTACATCTTCTCCCATACTAGAGTCAATGTCACGCAAAGTCGCAGCTCCTAAGCAAGGTGGACTTGATCGCAGCTATCAGTTCCCGCCGCCAGGCTTCGAAAGTTCATCAATGTCTCAAGCAGATTCTTTGTTTGGCGCGTATGGTACATCTACTTTCCAGGTCCCTCCTGCCAATCGAACTTCAGGAGTACCACAGCCCCTTACCGCAGGCCCTCCTGGCCATCGACAATATCTTAAAGGCGTATCAAGCAAGATATCATCAACCGTGAACGAGCCACGACAACTTGGAGGCGAAGTAAACTCACTCAATACCACTTACGCCGAGCATCCTCGTAACACCTCCGGTGATCCTCGAAACCAATTCTACAATCCGACTCTCAACCAGCAAACCTTCCTCGATCCATTTTTACAAACTCTCAAGATGGAAACTATCCAGCTTCAAGCTCCTGCTCAACAACAAAGTCTCGCCGCTTTGGAAGGTGAAATTGTCGGATCAAAATTAGTCAACAGCCTCCCGATTTCCGCCGTCTCGAAGTACTACCCCCACGGCCTCCCCTCCGACATGGACGGAAAGTACACTCCGCTATCTAACAAGGTGATGGTCAAGATGGGCCAGATTCCAGATTTTCTCAAGCTTGTCACAGCAGAGGAGAAGGAGGCAGCGCGGATTAAGGAGAGGGATGATCAGTGGTACAGTGGACAGCGAGTTTGGGGCAAGACAACGACCGAGCACATCAACGATATGGAGCAACGTGAGATCAACCCGCGTACCGGCTCATACGGAGCCATCTGTCCCCCATCTAAGAAAGCGGTCGAGAAGATGCCAATTACCCCAGAAGAGATGAAGAACATGACAGCCGCGGAAGCCGCGAAACCGCTCGTTGACGCCCTATTCGGTACCCTGCTTCGGTACGCCGATAAAACCGAAACTTCCGAATCTCGACGCTACCTCAGCGGATTTGAGAAGAGTCCTGAATGGTTGATTGATAGTAGCGACAAGGGCAACATCACGTTCTTTGGGGAGGATTGGGGAGCCCCACCGAAACGAGTTGGCGGAGGTCGGAGATATCAGTCTGCTTTCCACGGTCCAAGCACCACACACTGGGAGTAGATATTGGGAAGAACGACACGAATGCTTATCAGGAGAGAGAGTGCTGGCTTTCCACGACATACTTGCTTTAATCTGAGCTTTTGCAACCATTCTGCTAGCTTTTCTCGAGCAACGAGTTGTGAGTTTGATGTTCTCCCCCTCCTTAGGCGATTCAGCTAACCTTTTGACAGATGAAGTTACGAGTTTGCTTCCTCAATTCGACCAGCCGACTTCCGCGTTTTCTGGCATGCCTATTGTATGATTGGTGTAGGAATAGGACGATTTCCTTCCGGCGGTTGATTCAGATGGCACGAGAGACGAGACGTTACGATACGATGCGACGATGAAATGAGCTGGGCCGTTTTGCAGCAACAATAACGAGCCTATGAGATGGAAGCTGGCGTACACATACACCTGATGACTGGTTGCTCTGCCTGGCTTTCCGCTGGCTGCATGTTTTCCTGTGTCTTTTGAGCGGTACCTAGCTGGCCTTCGATAAATGATCATAAATGAGACTTTTCTCTTTGCTTCCCGTGAAGCTAACTATGAAATGAGTGGCATTCGTTGACCCTCTTGAGCTCCATACAAAACAACCCAGCAGCCATATTCGGAGAGAAGATTTAGCTTCGACAATCCCTACTACCTCTCCCGCACTGTCTCTCCCACCCGTTTCTCCCACTCCTTTGCCTTAATTCTTGCTCCCACTCCCCCCTATTCCCAACCAATTCGCCCATCTCATGAGCTCGTTTCTTACCTAAAACTCTTTGCCATCCTCCCCCTTCCAACCCTGGATCTTCGCCCAAATAACCTTAATCCAGAAAATCGATTCCGCGGTGCTAGCGATAGTAAAAGCGATGATGATTACAATCTTTGCTGGTCGGCTTGTGTTGCGCCATAATTCTTTTAGTGGTGAGGCGGTGAATGAGGGGTTGTTGTTGGGCTTGGACTTGGGATCCGGAGCAGGATTTAGAGAAGGCTTTTGGGTCGAGAAATGCCGTGTTGTGATGAGGTGTGACCTTTGAGGAGATGATGATTGCAGTCGTAGGGATTTAAGAGGTGTTTTGGGGATAAGTAAGCGGGATTGAAGCATGATTGAAAGGGTTGCGTGAGAGAAGGTAGGGGGTGATCAGGTGACTCGCGACCCGATTCAAAGTGTAAATGTGACACGGCGTGGAGATATGAAGTATTGGATCAGAGGACAATTGCAAGATTTGTGGAAGTTGAGGGATGTACTTGTACTTGAAGGGAAAATAAGTGATAAAATCCAGGTAATCTTGGAGGAAAGATACCCCGATAAGTCACGAGACACCCCTATCCGAGTCTCAGCCTTAGGCTCTAATCTGACGCCCTATAAGCTCGGCCGTAAGGTATGACCGTTCAGGCTGTACAGTCAGTACAGTGCTCTATAAATATAGGCTCTACAGGCAGCAGGGTTAGTGGAGTCAAAGTAATAGTCAATTCAAGCACTTCTTCAAAATCAGTATACGTGACCTTACACTAGCCATTTTTGACGCCCTCCCCCTGAACCAATGAATTTCCTGTTCTCATACTGCAACAGAAATTTTCTGTATAAGAATGTTCCTGCAAGGTCGATAAGTCTTTCAAAATTCGCCTAACAAGAATCTCGCAATCTCACATGGAATCCGCCCCCAGCACAGAGAGTCCACCTCTTCCTCTCTTCCAGAACGATCTGCAAAGAAAGCTGCGAACCGGGAATAGTGTGAAATAATGAGTTTTTGTGGTCTTTTGACAGGATAGTCGGTGGCGAGCTAACTCTCTGTGTCAACGTATTTAGATCTCCCCGCTCCTAGGAGCTTTGGTGAAACCCGAAAATACCAAAACCTCATCATGTCTTCAGAGATTCAACAGCGAGTGGCTGGAAGAATTCCAACGTGGATTTTGCTAGTTTGGAATATTAATAATGACGGGGAAGAAGTCTGTTTCTTGAGTTCAGAAGAGGATGGGATGCTTCTGTAAAGGTCGAGGCTGCGAGGTGTTGTTCGTGATGTCGTTGTCGTCAGCTTGGGATATTGACAACAAGGGAGCGACAATGAAACATGAATTGACGTTGATCACAGAGTAGTTTTTGGTAGTCTTGGGTGCAATTCAAGTATGCCAGCGCCAGTTACAAGTTGCTGCGATGTGGCTGGCGAGAGCAAAATTTTTGAATGGCCTAGAATGGCAGAGAGGACCCCATGGGTGCGTTTTGACGATTGGCGTAAGTTGGTTTGGGCAGTGTTTATTTCTATGCTCCTCCTTTCTATTAAATGTCGCATTCCTAGTCCTTTCAGAGGGGTTGGAATGGTGCTTAATTTAGAGGCCATTACGATTTACAAGAGTCTTGTAGGGAAGAGCTTCTATCTTATTTAACATGTCGGTTGCAAGTATTGAATTTGAATTTGAATAACTTGGAGTTGAGGTATTGTCTGTTTTCCTTCTATGAAAACGCCAGGCGCTCAAGGTTATTCTCAGATACTTGTTTGGCCACGATGACTTGTCGACGAGCTATGGAATATTTTCCTCACATCAATGGATCTTCTGCAGTCACTGGACTGTCACGGGGCTCCTTCCTTCCACTGATTTTGATAGCGTCCACTATAGCTGACCACCGAATTGCCAAACTATGTTACTTACAGCAGGCAAGAGGAGACCAGTTCGATGGAAACGAACTACCAAGGCCACGTGGAGCCCAGAAGTGAACTGCGCTGGGGACGTGACAGTTGTTGCTCTGCCTCCAAGCAGTCGGTATCGAATGGCTTTCCCCTAGATACAATACGAGAAGAATGCCTAGATGTGCCGCATTCTAAAAATGAATCTGAAACTTAAAAGTTCCAGGCAGGCACCTGTGCCCCTTTAATGGAGCCTAAACTGCCTCGCTTAGCTGAGAGGCAGTGGCAAAATCTAAGGAAGGCCGAGATCTCCTGGCCTCTAGAATTTTAGTCGCTCAAAAAGAACACTTAGGCTAGATATACTGCCATACATATGCTAGAAATCTTGCTAGAGATTGTCTCCAAATTTAAGGTCGGAGAAGACAAACGCCAAGCGTAAAGTCGGAGCAACTTGATGTTTCTCATTTCGGATATGCTTAGAAAAGGCACAGCAAAAATCTCAAAAAGGAAATTACAACCAACGAGCTTCCTGAAAGATTCGGAGACAGGCCTGACAGCCGTGACTGTGCCTCACGTGAAGGGATCATTGTTCTTGGCATGACCCTCCTCAATTTAAGGTTCCTGGCCGGGTGAGTCTGAATCCTCTTTGATTGCTTGGGGTCCCCTCTTGAACTTTGCCTCAGCCACGCAATCCTTTACCGCGAAGCGTTTCGATTGGCTGTGGTTGAATAAGGCTGTGTTCGGCCAATCATTAGCGCCTGCAGAAGCTTGGAAGTTTAACCGAATCTTTTTCCCGCATCGCCTGGTTGGGATCAACATCACCGATGCTGTCACCAGTGCTTCCAACCAGGTAAGCTGCGCCAGGGGGAGGAGTGGCTCCCCATTTTCTTTCATATAAAATCTGGAAATCTTGGCTTTGTTCTATTCTCAAGCAGTTGAATACTCTCTCAGTCAACACCTTTGAATCGTGGACCCATCTGAGCAATTTAGCTACGCCGCGGACAGGTTGCACCTTCAGCAGTACCAACACCATGAAGTCTGCTACAGCATCTGCGGTCATTTCGATGGCGGCACTGAGCTCAGGCTCACTCGCTGCCTTCACCATGAACATCGCCAGAACTCCCGCTGGAAGCGCGAAACTCTCTCGAAGAAACCTTTCGCCACGCGCGACAATCGCAGAAACTCTGGCGAACAATATGACAGGTGGAAGCTACATGGCAACTGTCAGCATAGGGACTCCTGGGCAGCAGCAGTCTTTGGCAATCGATACTGGCAGCAGTGATGTCTGGGTATTGGACGCTTCCACGGACGCTTGTACCGATCCCTTAATCCAGGAGCAAGCAGACGATGGCTGTATTACCACTTGTAAGTTTTTGCACACTTCCTCCCCTTTTCAACAATGACTCTGCTAACCTTTCTCCGCAGTTGACCCATCTAAGAGCTCGTCGTATAAGGACGTCCTTAAAGGCGGATTCAATATCCAATACGGTGACGGGTCTGCGGCGGAGGGCGATTATATTACGGATAACTTGGCAATCGGGGGGGCTACCATAAAGTCGTTGGAAATGGGACTTGCCTACAACGCCACTCTTTTCACGGGCTTGTTAGGAATTGGATACGACCTGAACGAAGCTTCCGACTCTCCCGACGTCGAGCAGAACCCGTTCGTTTATCCCAGCATCATCGATACCATGGTCAATCAGGGTTTGATCAGCACAAAGGCATACAGTTTATACCTCGACGATTTGCAAGCAAGCACCGGCTCCATAATCTTTGGAGGCGTCGACTCAGACAAGTACCACGGAAATCTCCTGCAAATGCCTGTCGTACCCGACACGTACGATAATGGTACCAAAGTCTATGCCGATTTCACGGTGGCGTTGACCTCCTTCTCCATGACCGGTCAAGCTGGAAACACTACGAGCCTCACACAAGGCGGATACAATGTGCCGGTCATCCTCGACTCTGGAACCACTCTCACCTACGTCCCACAACGTCTGGCTGCTCTCATTTACGACAAGCTCGGCGCTGTCGATGACACCGGAAATAGTGGACTTGTCTTCGTTAACTGTGACGTCCTGACCAGCGCACCAAAGACGACATTCAACTTCGGCTTCGGCGGATCCAACGGCGTCTCTATCCAGGTTCCAGTCGATGAGATGGTTTTCGATCTTTCTGGTATCTTCTCTCTAGGTGGCTATGCAACACCAGATCTCCCATTCTCCAACGTCTGCGCATTGGGAATCAACGGCCAGACAGAGGAGCCCTACATTCTTGGCGACACCTTCCTTCGATCAGCCTATGTCGTCTATGACCTGAAGAACAATTTGATTGCGATCGCGCAGACGAACTTCAATTCTACGACTAGCAGCATTGTTGAGTTTACGGCTTCTGCAACTGCCATTCCCAACATAAGCGGTGTTGCGAGCAGCGTGGCGGTGACCGAGACTGCTACTGGTGGATTGCCAGTTGGAGGGACTGGAAAGGCTACGGCTATCACCAAGAGCAGCACTGGCTCGGCTGCTACAGGCACGGGCTCATCGACCAGCTCTACTAGTAGCTCTACCAGCAAGAGTGCTGCGGTTGGATCGGTCCCTGCATTCGATGTGACGGCATTGATGGTCTTCGGTCTGTCTGGTGCGTTTGCGGTTCTTGGTGGAGGTTGGTTCCTTGCATAAGAGTTGGTGACGGTCTTGGAAATTGAAAGTGGAAATTGGATCAAAATACCCCATAAGAATATATTGCATTTAGTTGTATAATGACACTGATAAAATGAACTCTTAAGGGTCATAGAAAACATAATGAAATGAGTTACGATTTTAATCTTCCAACTCGGTGCGGTGATTCTTGACGATTTTATAAAGTGAACAAAGCCAGCTAGCATAGCGAAGTGAAACGACTCAAAGTCTCCTTGAGAACCAGGATAGCCTTGTCTACAACTGGTAATTAAGTATGCTAATATTAGCTATTGTCACGGGTTGCTTCGATGCTCCACAACAAAGGTAACTCGTATTATTACAAGGAGGAAAATCTAAGGAGAGAAGGAAGAACGAAACTAAGCAAGGACAGTCCTGATATATACCCTTCGTACGGACGCAGCGCCCTTACATCAACCCTTTCTTAATCTAGCGGTCGCTTCTTACCCCTTGCGGACCTTTTCTAATCCGGCAAGCCCTCCCTTTATTACCCCTCCTCCTTTCCTAAGCTGGCGCTCCTCTTCTATCTATTCGCGTCCCTTTCTTAAGCTGGCGATTTATTCGTTATAGCTCATAGGCTAATAGGGTAGTCTCGGCAGGTCGAAAGTACCGTTCCAACCTCTCGATCGGACGTAGTTAGCTTGATCGCAGGTGCTCTGCACCAAAGCTCATCACAAAGATATTTAATATAAAAAATATCTATCTCTAGATATCTATATAAAGCCCGTAAAACAACGCTATCTAGGTATTGTTTTGTCTACTCCTACTACATCTCTCTCTAGATATCCAAGCCCACGCATTTCTACCTCTTTTTATCTAGCTTAACATGCCGGCGAGCCGTTCCTAAACAAACCCATACTGCAATTCTTCCCTTTCCAACACCCATCCATCCATCTCCTTCGTCTGTCCTCAAACACTACACCCTCCTCGTTGTTCGACAAGTACAATAGGTCTTTACGACAGCGGGCTTACACCCCGTTGCTGCAGAAGTTCGGCCATGGACTCTAAACCGTTCTCCAATGCCTGTCCTAATACATATGACCGAGAATCTGCACTGCTAACTCTACGCTCCAGTAGCAACTCTACCATAGCAGTATGTTCAAGCCGGACAGCGTGGCTGAGCGGCCACCAGCCGTCCTCACTAGCATTTGCGCCGTGATCAATAAGTTTCTGTGCAATGGCCATACTGCCCGCGGAGGCGGCAGCACACAGCGGTGAGCCGCGCTGTTGCATGTCTCGATTGTTAGGATCGGCGCCACGCTCTAGAAGCAGATTGACAACATCCTCCTGACAGTATCGGGCCGCGATCACCAGCGGGTTGCGATTAGTTGATTTTCCTCCGTGAATATCGGCGCCTGCATCGAGGAGATATCGTACGATTTCCACGTTACCTAACTCTGCATAGTGCGCCAAGATTAGTGAGGTATCGGATAGAAGGATTGACTGTTTGAAGAAGGCGTCAATGTATTTAAACGCTTCCAATGTCTTGGCGCAATAGAGAGCAGCATGGAGATCTGAGCCTGGCTTAGATTCTGGGTCGACATGTCCGAATGGCTGGCTAGCAAAATCCGTATTATCAGGAGTGGATCGTGAAGGTGGATATACCGCCAGACGGACCATATCCATATCTCCACGGAGTGCAGCTCCCTTTACAGAACTAGGTCCGTGCTTACCTCGCCAGGTCTTATCGTCGAACTGCCAACGAGGTGGGATCTCTTCAAATTCGGGTAAGTGCTCCTGAAAAAGCCTCAATATATCAGCATTGCCAGCCCACGCGGCGAGCTGCATAGGTGAAGGGAAAAGATCGTTGTCTGCAGTTGGACAGTGGCCATCCGAAAGCAATTGCCTGACCAAGGGCGTGTAACCAAAGTAAGCCGCTGCGCTTAAGAGATTCAGGCCTGGGTTTGGCTCTTCATCAGGTCGATTACTTGAGCTTTTCCAGCCTTCCTTATAACCCGGATAGCATGCTCCTCGCTCTAGCGCGAGCCAGCAGAGGCCATCGACCGTTGCCTCATATTCGGCTTCCGTCTGACGGCAAAGCTCCTCTGCTACCTGACGTATCTCGACGAAGCGGCCGACTTTTGGGTCTTTCTCATTTTGAACCCGATACGTGAGATATGATTGCCAAAGTTGATCAGCGCTGTAGTGCTTTCGAATATACCAAAGCTCCATGAGCCTGAGGTTGCTGTATCGTTCCTCGCGTGCAAACTCATCGAGCAGTCGCGACTCGAATAGAGCAGGCTGGAGGTAGTTGTAGAATTGTTCTAGTCACTATCAGCAAGGCTCGGGCTTTATGAGAACTTGTACCTACTGCAGACGAGCTTCAGTCTAAGTGCTCTCGTAGTGCCACGGGAAACAACGGCGTAGAGCAGGACTTTGTGGAGGAGTTCTTCTGGAAGGTCAAGGAGACCCATTTTGCTTTGCGCGAACGGCCTGGGAGAGTGGTAGTGATATGTTTGTATCGCTGTATTGTATTGCGTTGGTCGGGTATCAGTTTTCGGTGTGATGATAATTGGGTTGGATATCGTTGAAAGGCTTGAAGAGGAGAAGAGAGCTTTTTAGAGGACTGTAACATGTACAAGAGGCTAGGCCTAGATAGGCATAGCTTAGGATGAATCCCTCGAGGGAAGAGAGATTGAAAGTTAAAAGAGTATGGCGGATTGCCAGTTGGAGGTGAACATACGGCGACGAGTGGAGTGACTGGAAAGGCTACCGCCATTACCAAGAGCAGCACTGGCTCGACTGCTACAGGGACGGGCTCATCGACTAGCTCTCCCAGCAAGAGTGCTGCGGTTGGATCGGTCCCTGTATTCGATGTGACGGCGTTGATAGTCTTCAGTCTTTCTAGTGTGTTTGCGGTTCTTGGTGGAGGTTGGTTCCTTGCATAAGGAGTTGGTGACGGTCTTGGAAGATTGAAAGTAGAAATTGGATCCATAAGTATATACTGCATTTAGTTGTATCATGACACTAGTAAAATGAACTCTCAAGAGTCATAGAAAACATAATGAAATGAGTTACGATTTTAATCTTCCAACTCGGTGCGGCGATTCTTGACGATTATATGAAGTGGACGAAGTGAAACGACTCAGTCTCCTTGAGAACCATGATAACCTTGTCTACAACTGGTAGTTAAGAGGAAGTTTGTGGATGTCGAGTAACCCCCCCTGAATCGTCACTAGTTCTAGACCATGTAATACCGTTCACCTTCGCCGCCAAAATTTATTCTCGGCTTCTATTCATCCGCTTCCTTCGTCTCCTAGGCGATGATCGCATTCGCTTAGCGTAAGTTGCTGTGGCAAAGACGTGCCCAACGCGTCCCTTAGTCATCCTTCTTCAGCATCAGTTTAGCCCATTACTAACGTCTATCCTGCGTGCCGAAAAACCCACCGTGCCGAAAAAAATAATAGGTACTTTGACTTTAAGCATCTCAAAATCAGTACACACATCGCTACTATTAAATTTTTATATACAAGTCGTGTTCCCTAGCTTCTTCTAAACACTCTTAACCCCTCTTACTAGAAAATTACGTTCACAACGTCGCCCTCGCGCCTGATTTGCGGGAAGTCTACCTTGATAGTATAACAGAGATTCTTTACTATAGCTCAACCATCGAGCTCTTATTACTCCTAATACTTATAAATGGGCCTTACCCGAGCTTTAAAGCCTTACTAATATACGGGAAATCGTTATTAGCCTTGTGGCTGCGGTGGCACGCAAATTCATATAAGGTCGCGATAGGGATCGGTACTTCTAACAGAGTTACCAACGATTTTGGGTTAGTGCTAGAAACCCCGCTACGGTAAATACTGTAGTACGATGTAATCTCGCTTATATAATCATTTGCCAAGCCTGCTGTTGCCTGAGATGCTCCCTTAGCTAGCCACAAGAACAAATCGTAAATTTCGAATATCCTAGCCCAGCTATGAATTCCTGCGGTGAGCCCTAGCGCTGCGCGCTTACTGTTATGCCATCGCCATGAGGCTGCCGCTCAGTTGATTGCGCCAGCCTCAATTCAACGTCCTCCCCAACTCGTCAAATAAAGTCGAGACGTAGCTGTCGACTGCGATAGTCTGCTGCGAGCCAGTAGCCGCGTCCCAGATCTTGACGGTCTCGTCGTACCGAGCTTTGAACCCATCTTTTTTCTGCTCAACCTGGTTTGCCTTATTGCGCGACGTCGCTTGCCCCCTCGAGATCGCGAGAGATCGGTCTTATTTCCCTGGTGTACTGCCAGGATATTTATTCCATTTGAAGTGTAGCCGCCTGTTACAATGCTAATAGAGATGTATAGTTTCTTCAAAAGACTCCTTTCGCTGAACGGCTTCGACTAACTCGCCATCCACTGTAAAGTTGAGTTAGTGTCGCAATACTTGAAAGTATCACAAACTGTACTTACTTATCCCTTGAAGGTATGACGTCCCAATTAGTGTAAAGCATCTAGGTCCAAGGTTTTCAGGTGCGGCATTGCTCTTTGCAGGGGCCGGTGGGAGGTATGGGCGAAGTACAAATGGGACACTTGAGCCATACAAAACAGATACCAAGTCCCCCACTTTAGTGTCGTACGGAACCCACCCCATATACCCTTTCCTCGTCAAACAGAAGGACCAATATCCTCGGCTGAACGTCCTTAAGGCCTCGAACATTATCTGCAGTCTCATTTGCCATTCTAGCATCATCCCCGAGTGGTCTGCAAGCGGGGGAAGCTTCTCTCTGGCTATTTTGTCTCTAGTTTCCCATCGCTGAGCCCAGGCATATTTATATTTTGCGAGCTCCTCGGTCATAATTCTGCGTCGGACAACTCTTTGCGTTCTCTCTGGAACTGGTATCGAATCCCACAAGAGGAGTCGCAGGTAGGCTTCTTCCGTAGCATCATTCTGGGAATGATAGCCAGGAAATATGTTTGGCTTCAGGTGCGATTCTTCCCAACTTAAAAATTCGTCCATGAAGCTCTCCCTGGGAGCCATGGGGATCTGAGTGGTAACTGTTGTGACGACATCACAGAGAATCCCACGAAGCCGCAGAATATCCTCCTTTCCTAAGTCTGCCCAGTCGTTCATCAAAGACCTATTACCTGAAGCACAGTAGAGCCGTGGCTGAACGACGTGTAACTCGAATGTGTTAACAAACATCAGTGTGAAATTAGGGCTCCAGGAGGGGTGAATCTCTTCATCGAACTCAATCTGAGATCCCGAATAGGACCGTTTACCTTGAGCTCTGCAGAGAATATCCAAATTCAAAGACTCTGAGATTATCACCTTAGCAGCATCCGCAAAGACGGTTTGAACCGGTTTTGTATAATCGGGGGTTACTGTTCTGATAGGAAACCTGCAGATATTCAACAGAGCGTAGACATGATCTCGAGGCTCCGTTGATTCAAAATACCTCGACTCTAGGATAGCCTCCTCTAAAGACAGTGTCGGTATGGTTGATGGAGACTTGCTAGTTAAAGAACTAAGTGGACCAACTGCGCCGAATGCATATTTTGCCCAGATTATATCACTCATCCCCTTAGTGTTGGGCGAATCGAGTAATTTGTCAGCCCATTCCACGATAATTAGCGCAAAACCTCCAAGAAATTCCCAATCGCACTGTAAGTAGCCACATCGAAGGTCGACTTTTTTTGCATGATAGACTTCCTGGATGACCCACTTTCTGTGCCACCAGCCTCTACCCTCTATTGTTGACTCTCCAAAGATACTGTTCATGTGGCCGTCCGCTTGCATCCCAAACGTGTTTATCAAAGCAGCAGTTTCTGCTCGAGACAGCGTAAAGTCGTATTCGAGTACGGTGTCGTCGCTTTGATTATCAGACGTTATTCCGTCCTTAGGGAGGTCACTCAAGAGGTCTCTAAGCTCCGTTGTAGTCTTTTCAATCCACTCAAAAGCTAATCGACTGTGGTGATCCCCCGGCCCGAGCCAAACAATAACACTCGAAGCCTTGCCGTAAATGTTGGACATGATCATTATCTGTGTAGATCGTTCCGCTCTGTCATTTTGGTTGATGCAGATGGCGTCAATCCAAAGTGCCAGTTCTTTAGATTCGTCTCGGAGATGATGTAGAGCGGAAAAGAGGTTGTCCCCAACGGTGAATAGCTTTCCATCAAGCCAAATAATGTGTGAACGAAGGGAACGTCCCCAGGCGTACGACAATGCAAAGTACTCAATAGGTCTGTCAAGGGATATCTCCTCCACATTGCAATGAATGGGATCGCCGACATCTCCAGGTTTGATTCGAAGCAGCCGAATTGCGTTTTCCTCACTGCTTAAGGGTGAGTACTCATAAGCAAGGCTTAAAGTCCCAAACCCTGGTTGTCGCCCAGAAGACGACTCTAGTCTATTTGACTCTCCCCGAGTCTCTGTTCCGCATATCATTTGGTCCATGTACCGTTCGCTGGGGTCCATCTTTGAGTGATCTTCTCAGCACCTATTCTCTGACCGGGAAATGCGCACCTAGTGCTAGGTGACGCTGTACGATTTCTGAGCCGTTTCCGCTTATCAGATTAAGCTACGCTTGGCCGGGTTCGAATTCCGAATTGTGATTGGGCTTCCCGCCTTAAGTTTCTGAGAGTGGAAGGTTGTCAGTTGAGCTGTATTTTGGGGGCGAAATATAGTGGCATTTCTAGACCTAGCTGATATCTAAGGAGCTGAAATACAAGGAGGGGCAGAGCTCTCTTATATCACAAAAGAGGGGTAAATACAGGCTATACCTGATTAGGCAATTCCAACCAACAAAGGTGCTGAACAGTGTGATGCGGTTCATATCTGGGTTAGAAGTCTGAAGAAGATTGAGTAGTAGTAAGGCAGAGCGAAAGTAGGCATGTGGCTGCTTATAGAAATTTCTAGAAGAACGCTATACTTTATATAAATTTGGTATAATGTACAACATAATACGGCTAGCGTGCCTGTTAATACAACATTATATAAGCGCGGTAAATTCGCTTGGCGTTTGTGCTTCCCCCTTTGTCCGGATAAACTCGGCACGCAGGTTTCCTTGTGCTCTGAGTCTTCAAAACTTGGAGTCATATTCTTTCTTGATAGCACCTTCGTGCCGTGGCCCCGAAACTCGGAGAGAGGCCGATAGTCATGATAGAGCAGGGGGGAATAGCCGAAGAGGCTTTCAACCCCGTCGACAGGATGATCGATAGCATGGCCACAACTACGGTATTTTCTTACTACGAACCGAATCCTTATAGAGAAATAGCTGAAGAACAACAGCACACTAACTATAGATTTATATACTCGCGTGGTAGAAATTTGAGACCCCCAAAACATGATGTCGTTTCGGCACGCAGGGTTTTTCGCCACGTAGGGACGGACGTTATTTAGTTTTACTGCTCAATATATCAATCAATCATTTTGCAAGCTATTTCGACTGTATCAAGACTCATTTTACCATGGATCTTTCCGCACCTCCATAGGCAAGTCCGTCAACTCATCCGAAGCGTCATACGAATAGAACTACCCGGCAGAATGCTATATATGGGTTAGTGAGAAGGATTCAGGCGCGGGGGGCGACTGAATCAATAATCGTCTATGTAACCAACCCACTATATTAAGCTTACTCCGTCCCCTGCATCCAAAACTGCCGCCAATCATCCCCCTCTCGCGTTATGCAAGGCTGGTGACGGTTGGGTCCTATTTCCTTTTCTCAATATTGGACGTAGATGGGGTGGCACGCTGAGGTGCCAAAAAGGCCACCTTAATTTTTCGTATACTTCGTAGAGAAAGATATTTTATTTGCAGAGCTGCAGATGTTGTTAAAGCTGTGAAGGGGATGGATATATAACTTAGCCGTCTCCTCTGTCGACCGTTTCTGGGCTCAACAAGGCTGACACCATCATGATCTCTGTCAAATTCCTTGACTCATGACTTTGCGCTCCTTGAATAATAATATCTAATTGCCTTTTTCATCCAGCATCTTGACTGCTCTCTTCAAAGAGGGCTCCTATCCTGCGACCGAGGTATTACAGCATTCGCGGACATCGGCGACCCTGAGACAAGGCTGAGCTGAGCAATTGGCCCGCCAAAGACACGACAACAAACAATCTCGTGACGCCTTCTTCCTTGTGCTCTGCACAAAGATCATCGGAACTACGAAATTTGTTGATCAGGTACCACTCCTGACTTCCATCCCAGAGACGACTTAAACACCCATCCCTCCCCTCCCTTGGGACAAAATTAGACTCCCACCTACAAACTCCTACAACTCGTGCCAAACGAGCAGGCAGCAAAGCAAGATGGCAGGCGATTTTCCCACCGACCCAGCAAAGACATTAGAATGCAAAGAAAAAGGCAACAAATGCTTCCAGGCAAGCGATTACGGTGGTTGCGGAGGCATTGTACACAAAAGGGTTTGTGCTCTTCCTTCCCCCACTCCTCCCCTCTACCACATTAACTAACATCCCACAGCATCAACTACAATCCCACGAACCCTCTCCTCTACAGAAACCGCACACTCACCTCCGCCTGCATCTCTACGCCAGAGTAATCGACGATACCTTCACCTCAATCAAACTACTCCCGGGGAACATGAAAATTACTACCACCTCGCATAAGCACAAATCGCATTGCACCAAACGGCCGAAGCGCTCGAATCCTCAAAACAAGCACATAAATTCTGTGTAGAAGAGATCCACCGGGGCGAAAAAGGCGGTTCCAGTATCGGCACCATCACAGTGCTCGTGCTTCGCTGTAAAAAGGAGTGGTGGGAGGAGAAGGAAGAAGCACGCCTAAAAACTATGCCAGGGCTGTTAAATGAGTTGATGAAGGAGGAGAAATGGGCTATGAAGGAAGCGATTGAGCAAAATACTGCGCCGAATGGCATCATGATGGAGGAGGAAGTTCGGGCTGGTATCGAGAGGCAATATGCGGGGAAGATTGAAGAGTTGAGGCATACGTTTGAGTTGGTGGGCATGATGGGAGCAAAGGGGAAGAGGAGGAGGGTTCCGGATTGGTGCATGGATGATATTAGTTTTGCAGTTATGCTTGATCCTGTGATGGTAAGTTCTCCTTTCTGTAACGGGCAGATAGGAGTGCATGCTGATGGAGTAATGCAGACCAAGGCGGGGCAATCCTATGATCGATCCTCGATTATAGAGCATCTGAAACGGAGTTCCACGATCCGTTGACGAGAGAACCGTTAAGAATGGAGGATTTGAGACCGAATCTGGCATTGGAGGCTGCCTGCGATGAGTTCTTGAAGGAGAATGAATGGGCTCTCAACTGGTGACTTAGTTGGACCTGGATGCGACACAAGGAAGAGCATGAAATGGAGGGATGAGAGGTTGGCATTGCATGGAGTTGGGAGTTATGAAAGGATGGGTCACATAGGTACATATGAAGGTATATGCAGCGAAATACCTTTCTAACTGAGCGCAAGGCGTTTGGGCCTGGATACAGAATTTGGCATCTCCATCAATTTGCGATTTCATTTGAGGTCCAACTACCTCCATTTCTATCCTAAGCCATCTCCCATTTCCTACTCTACTGAGTTACTACAAGTCCGAAGCTTGGTCTGTTGCTATTTGGACGCCTGCTGCTGAGATTTTTATAAGTTACTGAAGTCCGAAAGTTCACCGTCCCGTCTCTTTCTTAGCGCTCAGGCTCGAATACCCGCATGTTAAGGGTCGACCTTCTAGAACGCCTTGCGAACCAAGACCTCCACGGGAACAGCATTGCCAGAGCCCATGACAGCAGCACTACAATCGTCAAAGGTGCTGTGACTGCCTAGTAGTACCTGAAGCCAGCCTTGACAGTCGGTGGACCAATCCCATCCCAATCAAAAACTGGCATCGCGAAAATGGCCTGCTTTACTTATTAGTCTTCTGAATGCTCTTGCAGAATTAAGTGTCTGCACTTACAGTGATGAGAATGTGCCCGGCAGGGAGAACATGCCCAAAATCGCAATCGTCTTCATAGCTGAACTATCCTTCTTGCTTTCAATTGCGATAGTGCGCATGACAGCGCTGTCTTTCTTGCTTGCTTCTGCAATTGTCTTTGAGCTTTGGCCAGTGAAATATTGACTGTTGCATCTTTCTATGCCATGAATTGGTAAACCTGCATCCCTTTTTAGTCACTAACTCAAGGGCATCCTAGAAGGACAACGGACCACTTGGATGAGTGTCTTCATCCGCTTCTCCACGTATTCTGCCAGCAACAGGAGCGAGCGGCACGAATGAGTAATGTTACATATCTTCTTCTTCTTCATCGCCGAGTCCGTTTCTTCATCCTCTTTGTCCATGCTCTTTTTCCAATTCTCATTTCCCCACAACTTGACTGCCTTCAGAACCATAAGAACGCATCCAAGGTTGAAGGTGTCCACATCCACCCTCTTGTTTATGAAATTCAATTTTCGCGTGGTGGTTGTAAAATCAATGTCCAGTGGGTTCCTCCTTGGCGTGTTCTCGTATTCATGCTGGCCCATGGACTCTTCGAGATCGTTGATCTCATGGTCTGAGGCGTGGAGACGGGTATTGATGTTTTCAATCTCAAGTTCGACGGCTAAGACAGGAATTGAAGTAAGTGTTTGAACAGAGGACTCCCTTCTGTTTTTAAGGCGAGTCAGCAGTGGAGAAAGGGTTTCTTCTGGTTCGGCGAGGATCATCGCATGTGTGACGTTGGTTTCCCGATTATAGCCGATCGCCAGTTGGTAATAGATCGGGCGGTTACACAGTGTTTCCAGTAGTGCAGCTTTTTCACAGACTACATTGCCAAGACTTGACAAAACCCATTATTCTATTGCCAGATTGGAAATATATTGCAAGATATTACATATTTTGTGTGGGCGAGTACATCAAAGCTGGACTACATGCAATTTTTCAGGCCCGGTTTTGGACTGCAGTCTGCACTCCTGGAAATACTAGGGCAGTAGAATGGTAGCTTGAAGATGAGCCCTCGTAGATTCTGTTTTCTAGTGCCAGTGATCGAGAAATTAATCGCACGTATCGTGTGATCGCGGAGGATGATGGTTAGGAACTCCCATGGCAATCCAAGGTGCTGCTCAATCACGACAAATGAGTCCTCGTCGACTGAGACAATTGGAGTACCGTGAGGCTGGTTCACAGTGCGCGCTCCGATCCTGGAATTGGTCAACCTTACTAAGATATTCTCCGGTCGTGGACTCTTACAGAATTCGTATGCCTCACGATGGTTGCTGTCCTGAAGCTGAACCAGATGACAGCTGGAGATCCTTGTCAGTTGGGACGATTTCGGGCGAAATATCGTAGAATTCTTGACTAGCTAGATATCTAAGGAGCGTAAAAAATCAAGGTGGGGTACAGCTTGTTTATCCTAAAGGAAGAAGCAAATACAAGCTATACAACCATATGCCCAACTAGTGGATTTTCGCGATCCCTACGAACACGCAAACCCCATATTTTATCCAAACCCCCTCCTATTATAACTTAACAACAACACTTTCAATTCAAGCTATAGGTAGCTCAAAATAATTATCTTGATTAGCTCTTTTAACTAATATATATACTTAGTATCTGCTATGCCTACTCCACTGGGACCCGCGGTTGCAGAGTCAGAAGTGACGCGGCTGATCTAAACGCAGGCTGCGGAGGATTAGATTGCTGCAAGAGGAATAGAGAATTATTGCTCTGTTCTCAGTTCGAATGGGTTTCTTGAGGCAGGCTCGCGCAGGCCTCGCGACTAGTTACTGTATATTAGAGTTAGTCATCGTCGTATTCTCGGTGCAGTGGGAGGGAAGTAGCAATGAATCACCTCCTGCCAGTTACAGTAAGCTTCGAAACCAGCTTCCCAAATACTCTCTCGTCAAGAGTCAGCCCCACTTCTCTGAGTGATTCCTTGTAAGCTCCTCCCTCCGAGCTCTCGTCATCATCTACGTTTTTGGCCATCACTCGCCGTCCTACAGTACAGTACAGTACAGTACATCTTCTCAAATTTGTGGCAAGCCACACTGCCAAAACGTTGATTCCCTGCACTAGAGCGATCACGGCAACCTGATCCTGTCCGTAATAAAATTATATCTGTAACTAGAAGTCGTTAAAGCGGCAGCCCCCGATATCACGTGTAAGGTCAAGACGACTTCGTCCTGAAGTGGCAAGCGACAAGATGCACACCTATTCCAGTTCGGCCGTCATTACCGCAATCATCACGACTTAGGCTTTAGCTAGGTTGTTGAAGTCTTTGATTGCGAGTGCTATAGAATGATATTTTGCCAATCCTCTGGAACTGCATTACAACTGGAACCTTCCCCTCATACCCTAACGAACCAACGAACCAACGAACCAAGATAACCAATTTCAAGTCCTATCAACACCATGCATCTCGGGTGTGAAACGACAACCCCTCCCAATCTTCGTACACACTTTTTCAGGACACTGGTGTCCCGATAAGCAATTTTCGTCTTTGCACTGGAGCCCATATAAACATGGTGTCTGGCGTGCGAGTAATCGCCGAGCTTCAATCCCTTTCTCATCAAGCCTTACTCCATGCAAGAAGATGCACTCTGTATAAGGGCACTCCCCCAGAATGTGGAACTGGTTGCAGAGTTTCTTGTCTCTCAGGACCCTCACGAGTGATGGGGGTGGGCTGATGATGGCATCAAGGCGCTGGCCCCTACTATTTTGCAACACTGGATAATCCCTACATGCGGGAACATTCACTGAGTGGTCGTCTGTTCTGACCGCAGCAGCATCGACAGGGCTTGCAATTGTGGCAGCGTAGCTAAGTGCATTCGGAATTGGAGTGGGAGGGGGTGTCGTGGAGAAAGATACTCTCCGGGGCGGTAGCTTTGTGTTTCTGAAGATATCCGGGAAACACGCAACGAGGAACTTGTCTTTTAGTCTTGCTAGCTCCTTGACAAATCGAGGTCCTTCAATCAGAATGATTCGCATGTTCTTCGAATTATCTCCTATATAGGGCTGGAGAAGTCGCGCGTAACCGTTATCGGCAGATCCGCCGAATATGACCGCTTGGCACTGAACATCGGCCATATCTTGGTCGAACCATGCTAAGGTGAGTGTTAGATATTGACTTTGTCTTACGATAGAGCTGCAGGTGCCATAAGCTTTGATGTTACCTTTCAGCTTGGAATCCGCGCACTCTTTTCCATCGCCAGCATCTACGAAATCGCCCATAGGATGTCCCATGTTGAAACCACGAACGAACGCATCAAGATCAGCTGTACTATCCAGAATCTTGTTGTGACAGTATGTTGATGCCAAACCCTTTATGTTTGCATATACGCGGAGTCGGATTTGGATGTGGCTGGGCAAGCCAAGCTCGTTTGAAACATACTCGCACGCTTTGCTCCTCAGATGGCGGGCTGCCTCCATCCCTCCTTCTTGGGCAGATTTGACAAGGTGATCGACGAACTGTGGAGATGTAGCAATGAGCAATTATACTTTGAAACTATACCCATATGATGGGTCGAGATATGATGAATGCTTACTTACTGGCACAGAATCACCATCGATCAAAACTGAAACAAAACTGTTAGAACTCTTCGCAGGCAGTTAATAAACAGGTCCTATAGAGCAAGGTTCGGAGAAGCGTACGATCTCCTCTTCCATCTTCTTAAGCTTAACTTGAACATCATAGTGCTTCGATTGGTACAATTTAGTAGTCTCCTGTTCACGTTCAAGATGCAACTGATTCTCCGTGAGACTACGTCCCAACTCCTTAACTTCACTGATCAGATCCTATAAAAAGAGAGCTCTATCAGTATACGGCTGCGAAGTAGGGAACAGGATCTTAGCAACTCACCTCTATGACTTGGTCCTTCCCTGGATCGACCTCTTTCAACCTGCTGAACCGCTCTTCATACACTTCAACAGAAACCATAGCTGCAAACTTCGACAACTGCAAACACGACAATATCCACCATCAACACTATCACGAATTCTCGTTACAATCAGAGATATGGAAGAATGAAGAGGATTATGACTCACTCGACGCTCGGGGCTCAGCACACATATGGCGTTTGAGTGCGTACTCTCTGTTGTAGCGTGACTCACAGCCAATACAACCAACAATTTCGCCCTGTTTGATGCAAAGAAACTGCTAAAAGGTTTAGCGCCACTGCAGCTTAACGAAACCAGCCATCCACCCTGACCCTCTCCAATCATATGCAAATCACCAACTACGTGGCAGCACATTTGCTGTTCTTCGAGCCGCACGGTGGAAGCGATTGTGAATGGCGAGGACTTGATTGGAGATGCTTTGCGGGAGCCCATCGACGAGGTTCAGCTGATGAGGAGGCTGGAACTCTTACCGTGAATCTTGAGAAGCTGCTGTGGACATCATACAGTCTGAAGCAGAACGGAAGAAGGTGGGCCTCGCGTCAGCCACAGTCTTGAACAGCCACAAGCTTGGCAAATGATTACATAAGTAGAATTACATCGATAATTATTACGTGAGTGCTAGCCTGCGGCTCACACGAAGCCTTCGAAATTCATTAGAGTATTGGAGATTATATATAGACAATTTCTCTAGTGAAACGTGGGTGCTAGCCTGCGGCTCACACGAAGCCTTCGAAATTGATTAGAGTAGTAGAATTTCAATCGAGAAACGTTAGAATCGCAGTTGGTAAGTGCAAAGGTGGATGAAATCGATAAAGTTTCAGGTGTGGCGCACGGTCAGCAGTAACCCACCAAGGCGAGCACGTGATACGAAGTATCAGAAACAGTAGGTGGTTAAGTGGAAGGTGAGCTGTGAAAAGGAAAGATTATAGGAAGAAACAGCTTGTATATAAATACATATTAGGAGACGACATAAGCCTGCTATAGTATACGTCTCCGTTTGGTAACTGGGCTGCTATTCAAGCTCGAGGAACCAGAAACACCAGCTTGCAACCTCTACAAGATGCTTAAGTTAAACGTAGCTGTTACAAAGGATGAAGCAACCCCTCTTCCCCCTTTAAATAAAAAGAAAGCAGCATTAATAGTCAGATTTTCCTACGCAGCTCTCGCTGCTAGTCAGCGAAAGCGAGTTGTGATCCTGCTTTTGCACTAAAAATTGACCGGATTTTGCGACCGAAAACACACAAAAACCATCCATAACTCCACGTTGTACCAAGAAAACTATATTCTTAGACTTGGAAAATCATTAATAGGTATAAATCTGTCATTCTCGAAGTTCTATATGTATATTCAGGTTTTTCGCTGCTGCTTGGAGCTTGATTTGGCGATTTTTTGACTCGAATTTTGGTGAGAAAGGCAGCGAAATTCGGCGAAATTCAAGTTTTGGTGAGGAATCCTATACAAATTGAAACATCACAACTCGCTTTCGCGTCACAACTTGCTTTCGCTGACTAGCAGCGAGAGCTGCGTAGGAAAATCTGACTATTAACCGAAATCCCTGCGAAGCGAAAATCCCGTAGTACATCCGACTACTTCGACTAAATCATGAAAATCTCAACACAAAATAGAACCAGCTTCCTCTACATGAACTTTTCAAACGTTTCAGTCTGAAAATGTGGTGACCTTACACGCATTGTTTAACATTAAATACTGGAATCAAATGTGTACCGCCCAAGAGGTTGTCCTGGCCCTTTCCAAGAGTTTGTTTTGCTACAAGAGCACGCGCTCAAAAATACTCACAATTGCCCGATCTTATTACAAGGTTCTTATCCAAGGACAATGTTTACCCATGACAAACTCAATGCGTGTATAATAGCCTCTGCCTCTGTCTCTTCCTTCATTTCCACTGTTAAAGCAGCTGTTGAAACCCTATATGCAACAGGACCTGAGCAATCTAGGAAGAGAAGGCTAAACGACAATATTGATAGACTACCTGGACTGTAGATATCACATCTACAGTCTAAGACGAGGAACAGTTTAGAAGTGCTTGGGAGGCGAGAGAGCAAGTCGATGGCATTTTCGTCGTAGCAAATCAGCATAAAATTAATGCCTCTTATGTCGACATTGTATCGATGCGATAGATCCTTGAAAGATGTTCTGTACACTGAGTTCTCTTGTTTGGGCTGCAGTACAAAACTAGCTGGGATGGCCAGTCCCTCTATGTAGAGGGGATAATGTATGTTGGTCAACCTCGCTTGTTGATGAGGAGTGCAATTGGCGTTCAGGTCACACAATTGAGGTTTAGAACCCAGGGCTTCTCGAATGATGTCTGAAAGTCCTCGGAACGTGTCACGGAATATCTCAACCAGGTGACCCTGCTCGCTAGTACATATCCTTATGAGTGGATCTTCGGTGGGAGTTGAGCGATTGTATAGCCGTCCTGTGTCAAGAGCACGAGACACTTTTCCTTCCCATCCAGCCCAACTCCAAGAGGGGAACTCGTATCTCCGTCGGCTCTTGCCTGAATGATTCCACATGAGTGCCAAGGTAAAGAATTCAACGGGCAAGCCTTGGCAGAATCCTTGAACGAGAAACTCATTTTGAAGGTCATCCAGCAGTCCTTGACTGGCATTCAATGCATCGGATTCATAGCTTAACCGTCGACCCGTATACTCTTGTACTAAATACTCGTATATTTGAAGTCCTCTTTTAAAGCCCTTGTTGTAATCAAGTACGATCGTGTTAAGGTCGAAAATACCAGGGGCTACTTCATCCTGAGGCCCCACACGCGTCGAAAGCTTGCTTTGGGGATGCCAAGAATGGTATGGTGCGTGGGATTCCTTTACGGACTCGCAGCATTGTATGCTGTTGCAACCAAAGTAGATCTGCTGCTGTGTGAAATATAAGCAGCGGTTTGAAAATTCCTCTTCTTGTAATGTCCAAGCTCTTTTTTTCCAGAGGGAATCTATAATCTGCTGCTGTAACGTTGGAAGAAGTTCAACCACTGTTGCGTTGTGTACTATGGAGCTGCGTTGTTGCGCTCGAGGTAACCGGTTGCGCACTCCAGGCAATCCAGAATCTGAAGTTCGTCCCGAAAGAGCAACAATAGTCGCCCAGGCGCCTTTGTAGATTGAGCCCATTAGGCTGATTTGATCCGCTTTGTGAGTTTGGTTCGATTGCTCAATGCAAATCTTGAGATTTTGAGCAAAGGTAAGAATATGTGCGTACCAAGGATCTAACTTACGGAATCAACCCACAAGTATCTCTTTCCTAGACATCTCACCACCGAGATAGCATCTGTGATTGTTGACGGGAGATTACTTGGAAGTAAACCCAATCTGAAAGATTCTTGTAAAACGTGTCCCCAGACGTAACTGAGACAAAGGTATTCCACCTTCTTGTCACAAGGATAGCATACAACACTTGATGCCGTTACATCGATTAATCTGATTCGCTCTAAGTCGACTGTGTAAGTTGGAGTGCATGAAATGGGATGGTTCTTGCAACACTGTTCGATCCAGTACCGTAACAAGTCATAATCTATTCGATCACCTAAAGTCTTGCGGCCACCCATGGCAGGTTGAATTGTCGAACTCTCATGAGCAACGGCAAGCGCATTGTCCGCCTCATGTGAGCTAGTGAAGCATCTGGTGGCTTTGCCGCACGACCATCCTCCATCATAGTATACAGTCGCTGGATAGACTATTTGACAGTATTGGAGTGAGGGCTTCTTGTATGGCATGAACATGGAGCCAGGACAGAATGTAATGCTGCGTTCCATCCTTTCAAGAGCTAAACCAGGAATCAAATATAAATCAGTTTCATCTCCATGATGGTTGCTTTTTGGGACAATTGCCTCTAGGAGTGGGCAGAGGGGGCAGCCATACTGGTACTTGATGTCTTCAATAGGTCCGAGGTTGATAGCACTTGCAAGCCTATCTTCGAATGATCCCGACGTTAAGAATTCCCATGTCGTTATACCATCCTGAAATAAAAGATCCACGAGTTTAAGATCAGTGCAGCGTCGACAAAGGTTTCCCGAAGTGAGGTTTCTCTGGTTCCGCGGAACAGGCTGCGTTGCCAGTGCCCTTGTGAAATCATTGCTCCGCTTTTGAAAGATGGATTTCAAACCCTGAATCATTATGCCGACCGCTGTGGTATGCAAGAATGTAGAGATTGTTGCCTTGTCAGAAGGTGTGAACCAAAATCCTACCGAAAGCGACTTCCTGGAGTTGCGCGAAGTGTGCCCAGGTGAAAGACTGCGCGATTAAGGGACCTTGCTGCCTAATGGCCGATAAAAGTTTGGCGCTCTACTGAGATAGAGATTGGTCTGGGGGCTTCGCTTCCAAGGCTACGGGACGAGGACCATTCAAAATTTTCGGATGTCTCTGGTCGAAAACCGGCGAGTAAGCCACACAGGCAAAGCCACAAGCTTACAAAAGGTATTACTAACCAAAACGGATTAATTTTCGGAACAACGAAAGGCCGAAAGCACCGCGCTCTCTTCTCTTCGAAGAACCTTCTTATTTTATCCGTAGGATAAAATTTCGAAGGCAAATGGACTACAACCCATTCGATCGGACAAAGAACGAGTTGCGACTTCTGACTGTGTTTCCTCTCGAGATTTGCGAACCACAACATTTAGCGTCACTCGATGATAACGCTTCCGAAGTAGTTCAATGTAGTTTGGAACACTTCTCGCTCGACGATCTCAAGCCCGGCAAGGAGCTACTCAGACTAGATTCGATTTCGTCAATGAGACGACAAGATTTTCGTCGATCTCGAACCCTTCTACCAAGCTTCATTACCACAATGGTAATGGCGGCGATGCTACTCTTGCTTTGCCTTGTCCACACATGCATCCGGTCAATATCGCATTGGCTGGGCCTTCTGTATTACCTCTTGCTTCTCAATATAAGATCAGTCATTGGGGGGGAGATCACATTGGAAATACAACGAGCCTACCAACGTCGCTATTTCAACCGTCTTTGGCTACATGTATTTACTTACCTTATGTCAGCAACTGGTTTGTACGCAATATTCCTCACGTTTACTTCCTGGCGCACGGCTGTCATCGGCTTTGTCGCAGGGTTCATACTCGAATGGACTACTTTTTGCTTTCGGAGAGTTCTTCAGATGGTGAACATCAGCATGAACGCGATCTTGTTAGCTGAAGGGACAATTTTTGTTCCTGACTCCCGAGAGTTGCGGTTTACGTGGGGGGATTACATCGCTCTTTCATACTCCTGGGGGAGCCCCGACCCCGCCACCATGCGCGAGATTGTGGTAAATGGCCATGTCATGAAAGTAAGAGACAATCTCGAAGCATTCCTTCGAAGGTTTCGCTGCACTTCGGAAGCCTATGCTGGATTCAAGCTGTGGGTTGATGCCCTTTGTATCAATCAAGAAGACTTGCAGGAGAGAAGTCATGAGATCAAACGTATGCGGGATATATATAGGCATGCTTGGACTGTCATTTGCTGGCTTGGCGAAGAAGCTGAAAGAAGCGATCTGGCCGTAGATACGATACAATTTCTTGGTCGAAAATCTGCCAAGCTCCAGGTAGACCCAGCAGCAATGACATTCGGTCCGGGGCCGCCACTTTTCCAAGACGTTATAAAACCTATCTATCGATTCCTTTCTCGCCCGTATTGGGAGCGCCTGTGGATTATCCAAGAACTTGCAATGGGGAACAACTCTACTGTGATAATGTGCGGAAGTCGCCGATTACAATGGGGGGAAGTATACGAAGCTGCACGGTTCATTGCAAGCACACTCGGAAGCCAGCGAAAATATTTTCAACAAGAGCTTGGAGATGAAGGCTTTGCAGATATTTCCAGACTACTTTGGTTGATTTGCCAGTTGCATGAATTATTGCCTGGAATAGAGGACACCACCGACATGACAGCCATGCATCGTATACTGCGCCTTGGACAAAACGCTGCTACATCTGAGGCCAAGGATAAGGTGTATGGTTTGCTAGGTCTCCTTGGTTCAAAAATATCTTCACGAGTCATTCCCGATTACTCAAAAACGGTCCAGGCAGTGTATGTTGACTTTGCAAGATCGGTTATTGAAGCTACGGGTAGCTTGAACATCATCTTGATTGGAAGCCGGATCGGGTTGTTAGACGGCTGGCCATCATGGGTACCAGATTGGACTCTAGGTTTTGATCGTTCTCGGCCTGGTTTCGATGCACCTTATCGAGCAAGTGGTTCCAGTCTTGCGCATGTGCGTTTCGTAAACATGGGCGAGCAGCTGTGTTGTAAAGGTTTTCAAATTGCGGAGGTACTTTTCTCCAAGGATATTCGACATAAGAAAACTTCTTGTTGGCCCCACCGAAGTGGACATCAATTCGGTAACGAAGAAACGCTCGCATCCATGTACCTGAATGACATTAAACGCCTGGTTCAGAGATCATCTGTTGATATTCACCAGTTTTACAATCCTTTGACTGATGAGGCTGAGATGGAGGAGAAGATCAAACCAAGACCCAAATTGGGCCTTTGGCATGATACGTATCAACACAATCGCAGAGAAGCGTTTGAATATTTTTTCCATGGAGGCATGAGCTTCGATCTCCTTATGGGTCGCAATCCGGGCAGAATTGTGCAGCAGGCAATGCTAGTAGAAGAGACCTTGGAGTCTGCCTTTGAAACATTGGCCAACAGGGAGGAAGTAGCGATGGCTTATGGTAATAGGGTCTTTGCTACTGACAGCGAAAAGGGCGACATAATCTGTATTTTACTTGGTTGCGAATATCCCGTCATTTTGCGACCGCAGAGGGACGGATATTACTTTGTTGCTCAATGCTACATTGAGAATATCATGGATGGACAGGCTATGGAATGGCTTGACGCAGGAGAGTGCAAGCTTGAAGAATTTATACTTTATTAATATATATAATTTCTTGTACTAATTCCCAACGTACAATGCGAGGGGGTAGTAAATTTGTTTTCATACTCAATGTTAGGCGGTGGATATTTATATAGTACTTATCGATGCGAATCTATATCTTCTAGGGTCTGTATCATCCTAGGGCACTTCTCGTAGGCAGTACACCTCCCAGGATCTTTTCCTTAGTAGGCGCATCCTCTTCGGAGAAAATTGTTAGAAGATGTGCTCTCCTGGGCCTAGATGCCTCCCAGGAAATCTCTCCTAGGAAACCGTCTCAAAAAGTATAGCTTATAAGTTAGTAAAGTGAAAAAAGATAAATAAATAAAAAGAGGGGATACTAGTTGAGCATTATTTGAATCGGCTAGTTAGGTACAGGTTACAGTGGTAATAATCACGTGATAGATGCTGAGGATCTTGAAGTGATGCACGACGGTCTACAAAAGAAAGCAGCATCGACTACAGTGAGATGTCTGAAACAGCGAGGGCAAGCCACAGCTTAGAAGCCACAAGATTTCGTAAGTTATTACTAAACACGGAAGGGAAAAACCAAACGCCGAAAGCACCGCGCTCTCTTCTCTTCGAAGGCTCTCTGAGCTTATCAGCTCATTTCGAAGGCATGGGATGTGCAGGGTCGTTTCGCACGTGGGTGCTAGCCTGCGGCTCACACGAAGCCTTCGAAATTGATCAGAGTATTGGAATTTAATTATAAGAAACGGTAGAATAAGCAGTTAATGAAGTGTAAGGTGGAGTCGACAAAGTTTCAGGCACGGTGCACGGACAGCAGCACCCCGACATGTATGCGAACACGTGACAAAACGCTCAGAAACAGTAATTAGGATTACGTGAACTGGTAACGCGCGCTGCGCACGCCGGAGCCCTGAAACGGAGCAGTAGCAGGATGAATAGCTCAAAGTAAGCAGAAATTTGTGAAGAGGGAAAT
This sequence comes from Gamarada debralockiae, assembly GCA_002803225.1. Classification (NCBI taxonomy): domain Eukaryota; kingdom Fungi; phylum Ascomycota; class Leotiomycetes; order Helotiales; family Hyphodiscaceae; genus Gamarada; species Gamarada debralockiae. Next base: position 9,781 of record NXFV01000640.1, on the reverse strand, counting down.
ATACAAGCTTTTGGCCTGACATACGAGGCACAGTCACAGGAGCAGCACAAGACAACTTAGACGCGTGAGAGGTATTAATATTAAGGGTTTGACAGACTAGTACTAAGAGAATAGAAGAATATTATAGTAATTTGTGACATTCTGTTCATAGATTAAGCTAAATCAAGAGGAGGAGTTAATCTAATAACCGGGCTAATTTCCAATACAAATTTTTGTATAGACTTTCAAACATGAAAGTTGCATGGAGTGCATAAAACAAATTCGCGTGAGTGATCACCCCTTTTGGGCGAAACGCTAAACCCTTTTGGGTCAGCTCGGCAACGTTTTGCTGGTGGGCACGCCGCACTCCCTACCAAAGCCCGTCAGCGCACCTCCTACCTACGGGGTTAGTATTCCTTTCACTTCGTTTCAGGGCACACAAAAACTAAACCCTTTCGGGCGGTCTCAGCAACACTTGCTGCGTGGGCGCGGCGCCCCGTACCACGGCCCGTCAGCGCAGCTCCTACCTGCGGGGTTAGTATTCCCTTCACTTCGTTTCAGGGCATAGGTACTCCGATCCTAACCAGTTTTCCTCGCCATTTGTACTCGACCTCGACAATCTTCCAGATGATGAATATGAGCGATGGTAGCAACTTAGTGATATAACGGATGCTGAAGTGGAAACCCTTTAGAATACTAGTACACTAAGAGGTATAAATACCCTTGGCTCGCCTAGATGGCTGTGGAGGTACTATCAATCCCTACCATGTCTGTAGAGTGTGAAAGGCTATTCTCCTCTAGTGGCCTTATAGTAACTCCCCTTCGGTTATAGCTTGAGGCTTCAACAATTGATTTGGCATAGTGTCACGGCACTATACAGAGGCCTCAAGAAGGGCATGATAGTATTGCACTAAGACTGTAGAAAACTAAGCTACGGAGAGAAGAAGAGCTCTGGAGAGAGCTTGAGCTAATATACAAGAGCTGTGCCAAGCTGCGCTAGGCAAGCGAGAAGGTCTGGGAGCACGTGAGGGCCAGGGCCAAGCCAGGGCCGTCACACATAGACGCTAAGTCGTGGCTGAAGGCTAGCATTATCTAGGATAGTGTTATAGGATGTTGTGGAGCTTGATAGTGAGAGCTACTCTCAGATGGAGTCAAGAATAGTTCTAATGAGGATTTAGAAGACAGGGGCGAGGCTCTAGGGCAGTCTCTTGAGGAATACGTTGGATGACTAAGCCTCAATCAATCCGTCAATTCAGCCAATCGTTTCAATATAGACCTTCAATTGATCAATTCATCGGCTCTCGTGGTTGATAGCAATTAATCAACTCAATCGTGCCCTTCAGTTGATTGAATTGAATTGTTTACCAACCTGCCCTAAGTACAGGGAAGAGTTCTGGTTATTGATCTCAGCATTTATAATTTTCAAAAATTGGGAAGATAGTTGGGATACTCGCGATGAGTTGGAGAAGCTGCACCGTGGAGAAATATAGCGCCAGAGGCCAGCTTTTTTAAACGAGGGGTGATCCACGACCTTGCTATGCCGCACATGTATAATAAGCAGGAGGTCTATGCGCATACTTGGATAAGTCTCTTCACACTTGCTAGCTCCCCTCTCCTCCTGTATCTTAATCTACTTCGTAAATCATGATTGCATTACAGTCCAGATTCCTCTGCGACGTCACATTATCTCCTAACATCCCAACTGTCTTCTTAATTCTCTCTCCTGCAGAGAAAACCTCCTCCGAAGCCCAGGGCGAGTATCTTATCTTCTTTAAACTTTCGATCCTTCGAAGCACCGGCAACCTTTCTCAATGGAAAGGCGGCCTGTGTCTGAGCGGATAAAGATGCTGGACTGCTGATGTGGTCCTTCAGCTACGAACCTCTGCATTAGCGTCATAACCCAGCTTGGTTTCTCTTGTTTAGGGCTGATAAGAGAGTAATGGTAGGGGCAGGATAATAGGACAGCCTCGTGATACTGTTGGCTGGAATGTGGACTGTCGGCCGGCTTCTTCATGCCCTTTGTTCCCTTCTTCCCAAGGCTAACGAGAGTGTCCGATACTTCCGATGGGTTTGGAGTTTTACTTTGGCTGTATGGGAGCATATCAGTCACTAAGGTCCGTAGAGTGCCAGCATGAAAGGCACGAATATGACTAGGATGATACCTACTGTGGAGAATTTTTAACATCATTCCCTTTCTTAATTGTCGCCATCTTCATGGAGTTGGGTCAAGCCTTTCTGACGATCGATAATGTATAAGAGTACACTTGGGTCTTGGACCTTAACTTTGCTAGAAGTGAGTAGCTGTAGCTGGGAGTATAGGGACTGGGGTACGTCTTTTATATAACATATTAAGTGTCTGGGGCCTCCCTTGGAGCTGCCGACTCCTAGAAGGATTTTGGTATTGGTGCCACCTTTCAATTGCCCGATTCGCACCATGCTGGAGATGACATACGTAGTCGGAAAAGAATCGCTTCTCTGGAGTGAGCATGTTCTGTACGAAACTTTGGAGCAAAATGTCTATATCGGGAAGAGGTCGCGATTCTTGATTGGCTAGTTCCTTTTGTCGGCATGGGGAGATCATTTGTGGCGTCATCCACAATATGATACGATTCTCGATTGGCTGGTTCCGTTTTGTCCTGCCAGGGGAACACCACGATTTTGCCCCCCGGGCCGCGGGCGGGCAGGGTATGGCAGTGTACTGTACGTAGCCCACTCGCTTAACAGTGGCGATACTCAATGTACACAGTTGCTGCGTACACCTAATCACAACTCTAGCAGACAGGTAGGCAGACAAGGCAACCAGAATTTGTCACCTCTCGCCCAGTGCCCCCTCTTCACCACTCTCCCTCTGGTACACTTGTAATATTGTGTCTCTAACCTTCCAAACCCCCTTCGTTTCCAAGATCCTCACATATCTTCAAAACCTTGTTGACATACGCTTTTGATATGGCTGCTGAGTCCTTCATCCTGAGTAGCGATCGTCTGAAGCTTGTTCCCTTTGCTGACCGATGGGAGCTTCCACGACCTGAGCTGGAGCGCCTGTTTTTAGATGAGAAACGTAGTTATGCATACATCGAGAATGAAATGAGGATTAGACTCGACTTTGATGCCAAGTAAGACTTCCCTACCACCCTGCTGCTGCATTCAGACCTGACAGGCTCCGCACCAGCGAGAACCAGTACCGTTATCAATTCACGAAGAAATGGGGCTGGAAAAAGAACGTCTCCTCGAAAGCCAAGGATAAAATGGTGTCTGGGGCACAACAGCGAGCTGCTCTTGGAAAGAGAACGGATATTATATATAATGGCAGACCAATGGATATGAAGAAACTTCGAAGGCATACGAAAGAAATAACAAGAAGAAATTCCACAATGTTGTTCGAGCGAACTTCGAGTTCGCAGTCCAACATCTTTGGCCCTGCGTCTGTATTTCGAGATCGAATGTAAGTCTACATGGCAATTTGTTAGAGTACCGGGCCGTTCTATCATCAGCAGCTTCCTCCAGTGGAACATGCCATACGCTGCCATACTTCGACCAAAAATTCCTCTACCAGACCAGCCTTCCCCCTTCGGTCCGTCCGGATCAACTCAAGGTGACATATCAAAGATATTGCCCCCTGGTCAATCCCCAGCCAATGCCCCTTCTCCACTGTCCGTTGCCCTAACAAAGAAGGACTTATCAGACCGAGCCCGGTCATTCGTTAAGAGAGACTACAACCCCCTTATTCGGGCGTTGAACAACAGAGAACTGGAGTGAGTGGTTCTATTTCAGTTCAGTTTGAAGTAAAGATTGCTGAGTTTTCCACTAGACTCGTATCGAACTGGTTATGCCAGTTTTGGCTCTATTTATTCAACACTGCGAAGTATTGGGGTGAAGGGCCACGTTATTGGAAGGCACAAAACCTTGGATTTGTTGTGAATGTGGACACCAGTCAACATGAGATGATCTCCACGCCGCCTATAGCCTCTATAGCACCTCGTGATCAACGGGGTCACTCTACAGAGAATGTCTGCCCTTCCCCGCTATGTCGGTGGTCAATTCATGTCCTCCAGGAGGGCTACGAAGCTGTTCCTAGCCCGCTTTCTGAGTCGTATGATGAGCCAGAAACGAGCAACTCTATGCAACCCTGGCCGGAAACCTGGCACCACCCGCCTTTCGAAGAGAGACTCCAAGACAATCTAATGCATCATGATTTCAGCGGTATTAATCGGGAAGACATACCTCTAGCCATTGACGTCGTGGTAAATGCAGCAAAAAGATCACCAGATCAACTCCGTATAGAAGCCTTGGGATTCGCCATCATGGGCCGCAATCCGTCCCTTGTCGCAGACTTGTTGGGAAAAGTAATTGATGCAGACCAGAATATAGAGTCACTCTACCCACTCCACCTTGCGACTAGCTTTTTGGATGGCTCAAAGTCTTGCTGCCAGGTGTTTCACTTGATAAGCTCCGTCATAGGGAACAATCGTAATGCATATGTCAACGAACTGGGACATACAGTGCTGGACAATCTAATGATTACCATTCTGAAAAACCATACGTCCATTCGCCCGGGAACTGTTGATGATGCTTTAAGAGGCGAATCTCATTTTGGTAGTGAACAGGTCAGCATCTGTGGACGATGGGACGCAGATTCCGAATGTTATCGTGCTCTCTTGGCCAGCGGAATATCGACCATTCCCTTCACGTGGAAGCACAAATTTTGCCACACATCGATCCAGGTAGTTTGCCATTGCATTGGACTAACGTCATCTCACATTATTGCTGGATTTCTGGAGAGAACACCTAGCGGCCTGTTCCTAAAGCATTGTCCCTGCTGTGGCTTGAAACTACAACTCTTACCGTTACACACTCTTGTGCTTACCGCATTCTGGCATGGAAATAACGGTTGTGAAGATGAGGACCTCTTCGGGATAATCTGTTGTCTACTATCCCTGATATCCTGCAGCATAGATGAGCACCTGTCGCATACCGCCGAGATATCTGTCTCATTACTGTTTGGTGACGATGATTATCATACCTGTACCCACAGCAGTCTATCTCCACTTGAGATGGCGGAAATCATTTGGGAAACAAAAGTCGGTGATTGGTCAACTAGAGCAGCGATGGGGTGGCAGGTCTTTCTTCATATCCTTCGAGAGGCTAAAGCGGGTCTCGTAGATCGGGATGAGCAACTCGACTCTTCCACCCCAGACTATTTGTCTGTCTGTGACTTCCACCGCTATGATAGCAGAGAATCATTTGGTGCAAGCAATCGTCTAGGTCATATATGGGCAGCTGCCCAGACCGAATTATTAACATATCGTCGCCGCAAAGAAGACGAACCATGGATGTCCGAGAATTTCGATATGGAAGCGCTACTTCAAAGCTTAAAGACTAAGACTACAGTATCCATGCCTCTTGTCAACAACAGCATGATGAGATCTTATTGTCCATGCGGTATCTTCGAAGATGAACGTGAGCATGACTATTATTGCCTGCGCCGTGAAGAAGCTGCTGCCTATTACTTTTCAAATCTTGATGACTGGGCTCGGACATCTATTGTTGATGATTCTATTACAGAGGAATTTCAAAATATGTTAAGGGATCTTGATTATTACGATAGATAGATATTAAATGTACTTAAATGTGCGTGTTAGCGGTACGCCCCTAATCTCGAGGCGCGCGTCCTAGGTGAAGGACGACTTAAAGAGGATAGGGTCAGGTGTATCGAGACTAGCGATAGAGCAGTAGAGGGCGTTAGCTACGGCTTCGCGGGGATTAAGCATGGGGGAGAGTGTAGCTAGCAGGGTTAAGGCGGAGGCAGCTATAGTGCTTAAGGACTTCTAGAGTTGATTTAAATTATATGTTGAACAGGGTGCAGGGGTTATGCACAGGTCGTAGTCAGTGGGTGAAAAGAAGTATATTGAACAATCTAGCTGAGGGTAACTTGACAAACAACTGAGGGTAATACAGGTGCAAAGGTCCCAATATATAGACCCTGTATTGCACCTGAATCCCCCTGAATGGCATCATTGTATTGCATTGCATCTGAATCCTTCTGTAACGCATCATTTGTGCCTGAGGCCCCCATCTGGGAACACATTTGAATTGTCCCACAAATATGAGTAGCTAATACATTAAAGTAGATACCGTGCTAGTCTTCAACAGTGTTAAGAATCGCAGAGTAGTTTCCTAGCCACGCTTCATCATCACCCTGTCAGATTCGGTTGATAAATGCGGTAGGGCTAGACATCAGTGAAAGCAACTCCGGTCGCAATTCTATGAGTTCTTCCTGCCGTAAAGTCAGTTCACAATTCCGTGGAGTGTCTCGATATCCTTCCTGTTTAACCTGTCCTAGCTTCTTCAAAACCCGATTGTTTATACCTGTGTGATCTGCGTGATAGTCAGTCCCGGACGTTAGACGGATTTTGGAGGACTGTGTTGGATATTGAAGAGCCCAGAAGCTTCTAGTAGAAGGGTGACAAATACAGTGGCAAATAAGTATAACTAGAACCTTCGGTATGAGTCACACTAGGTGGCGAATATAGGGTTCCAAGTGTATATATAGAGCACTTCCTACTGTAGAATTAATAGATCATCACTGAAAACCCAACAGACTGCACCTACCCATTTTCCCCATCATCTTTGGAACCCCAAAAAACGGCGTCTGTATCGTGTCAGGGAAAGTCCCGGGGACGTAGAAACCAATGCATTCTCGTAACGAGAGCTGCGGCCAGGAATCTAGGATCTTTCCCAGCCCTTCTTCAAAATGATCGCCGCGTACTGGTAATAGTGGCGTGGCAGTGGACGATGCGAATGTCACTACGATCATCAAAAGGATGTCACAAAGAGGGTCTCCAAGACACTGCTTCAGGCAGTCATGAGCGACCTGATAATGGACTGTGGCCCAGGGGTCGCATTGTGGGAGTTCTTTTGGGCGTCGAAGCCCTCTTCAATTAGCCTCGGTATCTCAGTGAAAGGGATTGCATAACGAAAATCAATGACCTGAGTCGAAGTAGTTTGGGACTCGAAGTTAGTAACTTCTTGGTTAGCAGCTAGCGTGGGGGGATAGGTCGACATAAGTATTCCCGCCAACTAACCATTGTCCCTCTTCGCACAGATCCTACTCATCATCGTGCATCCTACATTTGAGAGGCCAGAAATAAATGGACGAGTTACGGCGGATTGATTCGGTGTCTTGGCCAGTCTAGTAAAAAGATTGTGCTTGTTGTAATTTGGGATGATCCAAAAGTATGGCAAGGCTCGTCTTCCGAGTGAATTTTTCCAACCCTGAGTAGACTTCTATTAGTGTATTTAGGTCGCGAGTTAAAGACATGTGAGCAAGCGCTTTCATGAGTCCATCGTGGGATAGCTCATCCAAAAATAGCGCCTGGACACCACATCGAGCCTTTTCATCGGAGTAACTTGCACCAAAAGTAGTGGAGTCCTTGTGTCGCATAATCTCATTGCGCACCGCCTGCTTTGCTCTAGCTAGGTGACATTAGGCTCAGAGTACTACATAAATTGACCGCACTTACCATCGACAGCATTGCCCACAGCTCGACGTATCGCGCAGCTCAAAGCATACTCTTCTAATCCCGTGAACTCTCAGAGACGCCATGCGCTATCTTCCAGAAGCTGTATTGGCTTTTGATGAAGTCGCTCAGCCCAGGGCGAAAACATCTCAACACGGAGAAGCGGACAAATGATGCGGAATCTCGATGCCACTGGTCACTGCATCGTAATGAGGCTAACTTCCCCCCTCCACGGTCCCTATCCAAACACTCCGCCGATATTTCCCTAGCAGCGGTGCGCTGACACCCTTCGGAAGCCACGCCCGAGATCTATGCCGATATCCGATCAAGTGGCGTTACCGATTTTCTCACCAAACCCGTAACCGAGAACGCAACCAACTCACACACCAATAAATAGCAAATAAAATTTGATACCCTATTTATTTCGAAGCAGACAAGAAGATCGCACTTTTCAGATTTCTCGTTTTCTTAGCATTTGTCACTTCGATGGGCGCCTCTCTGATATTTCTCGCTAAAAGTCGCTAGCGGGACTTAGTTCTGCCGGATACAGTACTAGCTAGTAGTTGACATCCCAGATATAATTATCCATGTACCCTATGTCATTTGATGAACGGCCCGGAGCATTGTACCTCCGAGGTGCATCGGGGGACCTCGAATCCGATATTATTCACGCATTCTAAAAGAGCTAGCGCCAACCCCGCCAGTCTCTTACGGTACCTGCAGGGACACTAGCTATCCTTAAGGTATGGGACAACTGACCGAGCCCAAATATGCCGGTAGTTGGTTTGCGGGGTGCCTGGTGAAAGTTTAGCCAACCTTAAATGTCCACAAATCGTTAGAGTGAGTAGAGAAATTTAATCCCACACTTTCAAGACCTGGAGGGCCATTTCTCCGCATCACCAGTCTGGGGTTTTATTTTGTAATTGCTGAGATCCCAAAGAAGGGGGAATTTGCTCCTACCCATAGTATCGGGTCGAAGCCGTAGCCTGAAGGATGGTTGTGAATTTGAATTCCGGCCTCTCCTCGTAGTCCAGGAGAGGAGCGATGCACGCCTCAATTGTTCCACCAGTATCAAGGAACTGGGAATGATCCTTTGAGGTTGAAGTTCCACCAGTAATGGGGTGCTAGGAATGATCCTCCGAGGTTGAAGTTCTTAGTAGAGTTCAACTACTATATATATATGGCGTTGTAGTGGAGCTCATTACCAATATTTTCAGTTCAAAATTAAGCCCTCTATCATCAACCACAAAGCCCACAGAGTCGCGCTATCAATTCAATAACTCTCTCGTCTCTTATAATCAAGCATTGCAATTCAGTGGACTCAGCGACATGTCTATCAAATCTACAATCCAATCTCTCGTCCTGCTTCCTCTTGCCTTGGGAGCTTCCGCCCGTCATTCCACCACCACGACTTCCAGCACGAAGAGTACTCCCACTCCTGGAAAACTCAACCCTGCTTGTGCACCTGGTGGCAACTTTGACCTCAGTGTCTGGAGTCTCCAGCTGCCAATTGGAAGCGCCGATAAACCAGACGTCATTACCAGCTCTCAACTTGAAGGCTGCTCTGGCTACACCAACCCGAACTACTTCTACACGGAAAGCGGGGATGGTGCACTAGTTATGAAGGTGCCCGGCTCTCCCGCAACCGCTGGGTGCGTTACGACAAGCGGCAGCAAGCATTGCCGCACTGAGTTCCGCGAGACCAGCCCTTCCAGCTGGGACCCTAAAGCTTCGCTCAACCGGCTCACCGCGGAACTCGCAGTGATAACCCCCGACAATGGAGCCCACGGAACCGTCATCGGTCAGGTATTCAACAGCGCTGCGAGCAAGCCTGTCGGAGAACTCTTCTACAGCCAAGCCGGCCTCATTAGCATCGGAGTCGAGCAGACGGCCGCTGGTGGAGATGAGGTCGTAACGAAACTTGGTTCAGTCCCTGTTGGGGAAGTGTTCACCTACGTGATCGCCTACGAGAGCGGTATCCTTAGCGTGGCCATCAATGGTGGAGCGGCCCAAGTCTTGAGCACGTATAGCTTGGATTCACCACCAAGCTATTTCAAGGCTGGAAACTACGACCAGGGAACAAACCCATCTGAAGTACATTTCTTCGCCCTTAAGGCTGAGCATGGCTCGTAAGATTAAGAAAGAAGCCCAAGCTTGAAGCGGCAACTAGGGTAAGAAAGTGTCTACTTCCTCGGAATTTTTTTTGGTTGGAAATGCCAAGGTTGTCTTGTCTTCGGGGTCCCTGGTTAAGCTTCTCTTTTAGTGCTTTTTTCTTTTCTCACCCC
>NXFV01000639.1:0-76937 GCA_002803225.1 Gamarada debralockiae | reverse complement strand
CTTTTTTTTTTTTTTTTTTTTTTTTTTTTTGGCTATACCAACACTCTTTTAGCTACATATATAGCCCTTCGATCACTGTACGTAAAAGATAACAGTTATGCAATCAACACACTCAACCACCGTAGACTGATAGAGGGCGAAGACTTAACACCTGTATTTAGTGCCCTCTATAAATCTGCAGCTCTTTCAGAGTCTACAGAGCTAAGATTGAGTCGGTAGAGCTATTGTAGAAATTGTGGGGTGCATGCCCGCATCGGCCGGATAGCACAGCGACAACGAAGAACATCACAGAAGGACTACACTGCCACAAAGACAACTGCTACAAAGCCACCATGAAGATCGAACCCACTCCCTGTGTAAAGAACAGGCCCTCAAATGTCGACGGTAGAACTGATGCCTAGCACCATAATCGAACAGAACTCTCTGAAGTGGCAATGTAGAGTTTTTATACGAAGGGACACGAAAACGCTTGGGTATTAGGTGCTCAGCAGAGTGTCACTAGGTCTCTAGAAGCCTCGAAATCGGTGTCGGAACACGTTGTATATACGAGGCTATAGGAGTTGACTCTGGGGCTTGTGAGAAAGGCTGCTTAGTATTATACAAAGGGCAGAAGGAAACCTAGGGGGGCGTATCTGTGTTACAGCAAGGGTGAACCTCACCGCAGAGGCGGGCCCAAGGACGTACCTAGACTACAGTTAGCATGCTAGCCTTTTAGCAAGTAGGAGGCCAGAGAGACTACTATAGCGGAGTGATGGGGGGTTGTGGTAGCAAGGAAGACGAGGAAACAGAAGCACTACCTTGGTTAAGCAGGGGCTAGACCCCCAGTGTCCCTTGGCATATATTGAGTGTATACATATAAGAATAACCCCCTTGACTGGCCCTCTTGCGGCTTTGATACCTGAGGTATCAATACCGTATCGATATCGTATTGTATTAGTCAGTATTGTAAGGATTGATACCGTATCAATACAGTATCAATACTTCACCGCCTTTACCCCGTACCTCACTAAAATCATCTTTCTCAACTGCCTCGTACGACGATTTTATTAAAATTTATCCTTAAAATATCTTCTTTCCTTGAACCAGAGACTTCCTTTACACAATCCACTATCGCAGAGTCTACTAAGACTTCTCAAAGTCATGATAAGAAGAAGCGGAGAGCACTAATATAGAAGTTCTGCCGTTGTCTGACACCAGACGAGAATCAAGAGCACCTTTACGAAGGCCGCGGTCAAAAGTCTCCGGAATCAAGCCTGTAAAATATTTCCAAGCCCTGTACTAGCCTGTATTTATAGGCTTGAGCCTTTGTAAGATTTCCCACTACTCCCTGTAAGGTCGCTGAAGTGATTGGACGAGAGAAAATCCAAATCTCCACACGACCTCACTTGTCCAATCAATTATAGGGAGCCTACAGGGGACTAAGCCTAGGATTACAGTGGGTTACAGGGCATTACAGGGCTCGCCTCATATTTAGGCCCTATGAGCTAAGCCGTATCAATACTAGTATCAATACTACGATACGATATCGATTCTGAATCGATACCGTATCAATACGCGATATCGCGTATTTTAGCCGAGCCTGCTCTTGGCCGTAAATCCAAGGACCCTTTAGCTGTTCTAGTATAGTTTTTGACTTTTTGGATGAGTAGGAGAGGTCTTGGCCGTCCTACTATAGTCTTCCACTTACATAGGACGTTAAAAGGATAAATCAACCAACCAACCATAGACTGATATTCTTGAGAGTTATTTATATATTTTCCAATTCGCTTGACGGACGTTGGTGTCAGCAATTGAGCAAAATTTGGCTCCCGATGAGTAGTATGGCGACGCCCACTTACATACTAGACTTAAATAAGGCCCAGTGTCGAAATATTGCTTAGTGTGGTATGGAATCGTCACGTGAACACTGGTAAATGAACTTTGTAGTAGTGATTCTTCAGATGGAACTTGACTTATTTCTTATTCCAGTTCTACAGTCAGTAGAGCCTGTATATATAGAGCGCTGCACAGCCCGTATGTATATACCTTGCTGCCGAGTCTACAGAGCCTCCAGATATCGGCTCAGATCTGTTCTAAAGATACCGATATTTCAGGCAATATTCGGTGAGTCGCATCAACTCGAATCCCGCCCTTACATTATCTAGGGTTGGCGGGGATACGTAAGTGCGATTGTACATAAAAAGCATGTGAAAATCAGGATGCTACCATAACCACTTTGTATTGCGGATCATACCAAGAACAGTATGTTTGGCCGAAGATATACTTACTATTGAGATAAATGATGAAGAAGTCGAAACTGTGAATAGCTCCCTTTCCGACATCAGAAGAACCTGCACAATCCCTTGCCCCTACTGCAGCATTACTCCCGAGGCAGTCCGAGGCACAGGAAAAGCACGCTCCAAAAAAAGGGGTATGAGTGGCGTGTGTCGGCCCGCTCTGCTCCAGCTGCCGAAGCCGCCCTCAGTTACTACCGTAGTACCGGTAGCTCGATGTGTACTGTACCTGCAGAATAGTGGCGCCTTCGAACCCCTTGTCTCAAGGCGGCGTAATACAATCCTTGTTCGCTATCGGAATTAAAAGATAAGCGTCTAAGTGTATTGCGAGGCTCGCGGTTGGCTACTATCTCCGGAAAAGCCATCGCCAATACCGCGGTTGGCTTTTGCCTATCTCCGCAAAGCCTTGTATTCCGTTCCCGGGCAATATTGAAGCGTAGCAAAAGGGATGGTCGGGAACTCGCCTTCTAGGTAGGCTTTCCCCAGGTACGGAGAATGACGCGACGGTGTAATTCATATCTGGTTTGGCAATGTGCCAACCTTACATGGGAATGACAAACAGGATCACCTGCTGAGAGGGAGAGGGGCACCAATCGGGCCTGATGAACGATTCCCGCTGGTGGCGCCACTGCCGCGGCGGATTAATCACAGAGTATGACCGAGAACTTTCGCTCGAGCCGCCTCCATTACTCGAATTCACAGCTTTAACCTATTGCTCAGTAACCTTCCGAGCTTCAGCAACTTTGACCCCTCTGAGGACTATTTTGAATGTTAGCACCGCAAGCTAGTGGGAGAAGAAGCGTGTCTTATCTGAACTCATGATACGGAAGGTAAGCTAACCTACTGTTTGATGGGAAACCCGCGACTCTTTTCCTATGCCTGAGGTAATTATATCGATTGACGCTAACCTACGCAACAGTTGTTGTAGCCAACAAGGACGACGTATCCATAAACCCATAGCTGCGGTGTTTATTAAGCCCCCTATAAGCCTCTATCTTAGACGCTGAGGTCGCTAGGCGTGTAGAACCATATCAATCGTCCTCTTGCAGGCCTACGAGCGCCAGCGAATCTTTCCACAGCCTGGCCTCTTCCTTCGGACTGTACGTGTGACTCACGTATGTCTGGGCTGTTCTTTCGCCATCATCTGGCCCGGGTTCCGCTTCAGCGCAATCCACCAGATACCTTCCGCCCTTGCCCTCCCACTCCCTGGCCAGTGTAGCCCACAACGTGGTTGCGGCCCCCTGCTCCGGGCTCTTGAGAATCTTCTTCACGAATGGGTTTTCCACTATAGCCTGTACCGTTTCCGGAGGTAGATACTGGCCGATACCAGTGGCGATGATTCCAGGGTGAACGCTCGTCGCATGCAAACCGCGGGGGCCATATCGACGCTCGATTTCATTGGCCATATAAATATTGGCTGTCTTGGATTGAGCGTAAGCGGCCCAGGGATCATACCCTCCCTTTTGGAAATTATAGTTATCCGAGTCGTTGATGCCCTGAATCCGGTGTCCCGAGGCAGAGAGGTTGATCACCCGAGATGGGAAGTCGGTAGTGGTGGCGTTAAGCATCGCCTGCTTAAGTAGGTTAAAGAAGAGAAAGTGAGAGAGATGGTTTGTGCCAAATTGCAATTCATGGCCGTCTTGTGTCAGCTCCAGAGTCGGCACAGCCATGACGCCGGCATTGTTGATGAGGATATTAACCTTATTTGTCTTTGCAAGGATGGCCTTGGCGGCGCTGCGGCCACTGTTAAGGGAGCTCTGGTCCATCTGCACGAGTTCCATTCGATTCGGCTCTAGAGTATCGCCCAGAGCCTTCTTCGCTTTTGTCACATCTCTCGCTGTCAAGTAAAGCGTCACTCCTGTAGTAGCAAGGGCACGAGTCGTCTCGATGCCCAGGCCAGAGGAGACACCGGTGATGATGGCTACCTTCCCAAAGAGCTTTCCTTCCATTACGTTGTCTTTGACGATGTCAAGCGCTGTTGGGCGAGCGTCTCTGGGACCCTTGGGATGGGCGAATGCAGCGGTATACTGAGACATTATGGCTTTCAGGTGATAGTCTGCACGAGCTGACAATAGAGACAGATGAAAGAGAACCTCAACGATGAATGGCAAGTTATATTGACAATGCGTAAGGCTTGGAGGACCAGATCCAGCAGAGAACAAATCTTCTCTTTTATACCCATATAGAAATGGCACTTTGGGGGTGCCATCTCTCCAAATATCTCTCGAATGGACTCACCCGCCCACAAAGTCAATTTCTCAAATGACTCGGTTGTAAACCTGATAGACCGCCGGCAATATGTTGGATGACAATTTTACCATTTTAGTTATTCGTTGCGTGGGCTTGGCGTTTGCTATGCCGCATCTTTCCTTCACGATAGAAAAATATCTTGCATGTCCGTCATTGGACTTCTTGTAGCGTACCTGTCGTATTCTTGTTGACATGGATCTGGCTGACATTTATTGCCTTTTGTGGTATAGTGTCTGCCAAGTGCCGTTGGCTGCTCGTTTCCCATCCGGCGTTAACGGATCTAGGAAACTTTGGGCACGACATGCCACGGCTGACATTTTCTCTCATTCTAGTTACAGAGCCGGACTCTCCAACGCTTCAATCTTGTCATCTACGTCAGAGCGCATCCATGAAATTCACCCGACTGCGTGGCTTTTCGGTGTCCGCTTTCAATGACGACTAGGGAAAACCCACCGTTTGTCTCTACTGACTCTCAAAGACTCGATGGCGCGGGAACAGCGGAGCTCAACATTGAGGCTACCGTGGCTGAGGAGAGGAAGCACCGGAAAAAGCTGCAAAACAGGTTGAACCAAAGGGCCCGCAGTAAGTAATCCGTTTCCTCAGATTATTTGGACGCCTTCTCCCAACCGTCGTCCCTAGGCCAGTAATATGGCAATTCTAACAAGAGCGGCCAGGATTACGTCAAAGGGAACAGAGCGCCGCAAAATTCATCTCTGAGCAGCGGCGGCCATATCGAGTGGAACGCTGGCGCCTTGATGAAGAGCAAACACCCACGCAGCCGCCGCGAACTACTGTCTCCAAGAGAAATGACGGAAAACTGGACCAGCACTTGACGTATCTCCAAGTGGCTATCGAAGACTGGGACTCCAGGCTGACTGCAAACGCAAAGGCTGTGAGCCACCGTCACTCGGCAGAGCTTTCCCTGCCGGCCGACCACTTGCTCCATCTCATCTGCTACAATGTGTTCCGTGGACTGTTTGCTAACAAGAGGATGCTTAACCTCTTGGCCATAGCTTTTACGCCCGATACCGGGCAGACTGTGTCGCTTCTGTCCGACGAAGGATTTAGTGCTTCACTTGTAATTCATCCTGTCGGGTTAGCGATTCCTGCCTGCCTCACGCCAACGGAGTTGCAAAGGAGTCTCCCTCATTCGACATGGATCAATTTTCTCCCATTTCCTAAGATGCGAGACAACCTGATCAGATGGGAGGCCAGGTTTAGTCACCGGGAGTTTAATAACGACTTGATCGGTAACAACTTTGTGGGCGGTGACTGGTTCCACGGGAAGAGGTCGAGCAAAGATCCCCCAAGCGCGGCCACTAGCTGGACACTCATGTCGGCGGACGAGGTCGACGCTACACAAACGGGACTCGTCATATGGGGCGAGCCACATCTGCCGCAGAATTGGGAGGCTACTCCAGGCTTCTTACGACAGTGGTCATGGGTCGTACAAGGGTGCGAAGAGTTGATAGAATCAAGCAATCACTGGAGAAAGATTAGGGGCGAAGAACCTTTCTGCATATGGATGGATTGTGGAACAACGGTCTGAACGATTATGAAATCGACAAATATGCTCCACGGACTAACGGTGCGTAACGCTAATCCTAGGTGCCTGATTCTAGTCAGTCGAGTCTACGACTGGGAAATTGATGATGCTGTATCAAGGAGAGACTGAGTCTGGCCAGCCGACACCATTAAGCTTCTGGTTGACAACGGGGGGGAGTTTAATTATGCAGCTTGTAGACTCAAGATGACGTGTATTTGTCGACGGCTATCAAGGTTCTCAAAAAGATGCACATACCTCTGCATGGACTTTATATTTACACATAAATAGCACCCACAACCATTGTAGCAAGGGCTGAACAAGCCAAAGATCAACGAGCCAGGATGCTTGCCAGCCCCAGTTATTTGCGGAAGATTGATATCTTACGCGAAAAGAATATCGGCAAGTAACAACTTGTGGCTGTGGGTGGCTCCGGAAAATCATCCTTGCTCGAGAGCCTGACGGAAATTCCCTTTGCTTGTAGTCAGGAAATTTGCAGCCGACCGCATCCACCATAGCCAGGAGATATACAGCAAGGATGCCAAGGCGTCACGACCAGAACAGTGGTTCGAATCGGACCTTGACAAGTAGACTGTTGTGCTTCGTACGGACGACCTCAATCTTGGTCATGGTATGTTCCAGTGCTTGGGGAAGCCAGTTGCCCAGATTGAGATCGGAAAGACTCTATTTGCGAAGTGTAAGAACATGCACATTCCCCTATACCGTCATCCCAACATTTTTCCTCAGCGACGTGTTGACTCAGCGGCGACTCGACACAGCTGATGTGCAACTTTTATCTAGCGCTCATCAAACCCACGCGGGCCTTCCGAGATAAGAGTTAGGGATTATTATCTTCATTATTATATGCAAGTTTAACGTCCATACCGAGTCTATAGGTGATGGTAGTCACCGAATCTTGAGCAGCAGGTCCTAACTCGTCCCTACGTACTCCTTAACAAATAGATTTAATTTCCGACAGTACGCCGCGTAAGCTACCTCTGTGAACATTTTTGATCACGATATCTTCCTTATTTTGGTTTCTGTGACTATTGCTGATGAACATTGTACACACGGATTCAAGAGAAATACACATGTTGCAAGCCAGACACAATCTTGTAGCTGCTTCGTACTTGTGTAGAGGCCTGCTTTCAGGCTGGTCAAAAATTATCTGTGCATCGATTCTTACTAATAAATTACTAAGAATTAATCGATAAGCGATTCATCGATTCTCTATTGATTCTTAACCGATTCTTACTGAAACCTAAATAAATTACCCCTCTTTTCGTCTCTCTTCTTTCTCTTCTTCTTCTTTATTGAATTTTCTTTGTACGACTTCCAAAATCATTATTCTCAGCTTCCTTTTCAGCTGCTTCTGTAGCTACTATAGATTTAGCTCGTACGACAAGATCTTCAGCACAAGCCAAAAAAGACAATAATCCAGTATGGAAATACTATTGTACGGGACAACAAATCGATGGAGAAGATCTAAACCTTTAGTATTGCTTATAATGTAAAGCTGAAGGAAAAGAAGATTAGATGATTACAAATATTAGTACGAATATACGAAATCACTTGATTAGGATTTATAAGACCAAGCTTCTGTCTATAACAAGTCAAGTAGAGCTAAAAGTAATTAAACAATTAAATTAATTGTACTTAAAAGTACAAGTAGCTAGGAATATAAACGAATTCGATACTAGAGTTTTTCAAGAGTATTTAAATCTTGAAGTGATTACTAAAGCTTTAGTTTCTTTAGTTATTATACGAAACTTGTCTTTTTATATTGTTGAATAGTCTGAGTTTCATGCGTTAGCTAAAGCACTAAATCCTGAATCACTTAACTCTAATAGTCCTAAAGTAATTCTTATATTATACACTACCCTTGTTATGAGAGTCTATTAGTCTTATTACTTAGCTTAAGATATTGTACGAAAGAAACTTTAATTAGCTTTATTAGATATTTATATTTTACTTAATATTTAGACGTCTTTAAATAACTACCTTCTACTTAGTATTTGCGCTTATTTTATCGACTATAATCAAAAGTGACGTTTTAAAGCTCTTCTTGTACTTCGTCTAGTAATAGGTTATTTAAGAGAGAATTAGTTCTTATGTCTCTTACTAGTTCTTTAGGATTTTAGTATCGTACAAAAGCTTAAGTGTATTATAGCCGATAATACTAGTACAAATAATACTCTTTATCGAGAGATAGAGGAGTATCTAGAAGAAGAAGAGAGAATTAAATAGGATACTTTTGCTCGATGACTTCGTTGTAGTGGCTATATTATTAACTTATTTGTATAAGCTTTCTTGTTTTAAGCTATATTCACTAAAGATAATCTCTAATCGTATGATTAAAACGAAGTAGTAGGAAGAAAGATTAATATCGAAGTATAACGTATAAGGTTTCGATTACTAGGACCGCTTAGTAAGCTTTATAATATCGTTGTTTATATTCGCGGTTCTACGCTTTATACGAAGGAGTAGATTGATTTAGTAAAGAGAATACTTCTACTTAATAATCGTATAAGATAGAATAGCTAGTATTTACTATTAACTATAGCTAATCTAAAAGCCAAAGAGATCACTATATATACTAAGCTATACTACGAAACACTTAAAGACAATTTTCTTACTAAGAATAATTAAAATCGGCTTTGTACGATTATAGAATTCCTTAAGCTATTTAAGTAAGTAACTTGATAGATAGAAGGAGATAATACTATACTTAATAAAGTATTATTTATAATAGATGTTTTAGTTAAGTAGTTTCGAGATTCACTTATAAGTAGAGTTTCTCTTTAAATTAAAGTTATATTAACTTTATATAATAGACTAAATATATTAAGAATAAAGAGCTTTATACTTGGATTCAAAAAGGGTAGGAGGCTCTTAATAAGTGGTATTACAAATCAGACGAGTTACTATACTATACTACTGCTCTTATTCTTTACTTAGAACGTCGTACAAAGTATATTGAATTAACTTAGAAGAAGGCTTAAATTAAATTAGTACTTAAGAGAGTTACTAAGCTTTAGGAAGTATACTAAGAAAAAGCTCCCCTTTCTAGTAACTCTGCTTCGTACGAATCTCGAAAGGAGTCAAAGCCAAAGAAACTTGACGCGTACGATCGAATTACTTAAACCTTAGTTAATAGTTACTATCGACTAGCTAGTTTAGATGAGTTTCAAGACTACTATAGTAGAGAACTATCTTATCTTAGAAAGACGTTAGTCCTTAAGTAGTAGTATTAAGATTAATAAAAGTAATGCTAGCCAAGGTTATTATATATAGTAATTAATATCTTTTTAATTCCTACTATAAGTAATGAACTAGAACGGGTCTTTTCAGGAGTACGTCGTACAATTACTTAGGATAGAGCGCAAATAGCACCTAAAACAATAGAGAAGATAGAGTATTTAAAATATTAAAAACGAAGTAGTATTTTAAATAAAATAACTTAAGTTTACTTTCTTAATTTTTCTTATATATTATGTTTTATAAATTCTAAAATATATTAATTAATTATGTTGTGTTTGCTTTATTTGTTTGTTTACTTTACGTAAGAATACGCGTAAGGCTACGTAGGTTACGCGCGAGGCTCTAAGGTATAAAGGTAAGCTTTTCTTATAACTTCTTTTTTCTTCTTTATCGAGCCTTAGTTTTTAACTTTAGTATATTAAGCTTCGTACAATAATTAGAATACCTACTAATAAGAGTTTAGATTCACTTCTTTTTTTTCGAATCTATTATATATTATTTCCCCTTCTTAAGTTACGTCTATTATATTATTATTAACTTATAAACAAATAGTTCTTATATCTCTTTTTACGATCTTTTCTCTTATAGTATCTACTATAGCCTAGAATCAGAATCTATAAGTACTTTTACTTATCGTACGATATTTATACTAACTATAATAGCGCCTTAGTGATTTTCAATCTTAGCTAAAGTACTACGCTTGTCCTAGGCTAGTAATACCTTGTGTTATTAGTTGGTAGCTAATAGCTCGCGGGCCTTCTGCTTAATACACTGCAGCGGGCAATCTTAGCTTTGCCGGGAAATAATATATTATACGTCAGTAGGGCTATTACTCTCGCGCAAGTCCAGACCTTGCGACTATCTTATATTAACGTTATCCTTATTTAAAGGGCTAGTGTTCTTTAATAGGCTGCTTGCTTATAGTGTTAGCAGCGAGGGTTACGTCCGTTTCTAGAGTATTATTGTACGCTAGGATACTTTAGCAGATATTATAGCAATTGTAAGTGGCGTAACTACGCTATACGTTGCTCCTTCCGAGATTAAGCTGCTCGAGCTAATTCGAGCTTAAATTCTAAGCCGCCTGTGGAATCGTCTTCAGACGATAATAATAGTAGTGACGATAAGTTCGCTAACGCGGTAGAGTAGTAAGGTGGTATTACGAATACTGTTGGTCAGGGACAACTATAACTTGTTCTCTCTCTCGGCTACGTTCATCCGCAAACCGGGAAATCGGTCAAAAAAAACTCCGATTGCCGACCTCGTCAAACTGGTCAACGACCAGTCAATGGCATCAGAAAACAAATACCCTCCGTCAAAGTCTAGTCAATACCATCAAATTTCTTTTTAGAGTAGTCTTTAACTAGCTACTGGAAACTTTGGACTTGTATATAATGTCAAATGCTAGTCAAGGACACAGAAATAATTCTCTGGCTTTTATCAAAAGCTGTTTTACGAAGGCGAGCGGTATGGAAATTCGCCAGGAACCTCAAAATCTCTACATGCGCACGACTTTATATAAAATGCAAAATATTATATATTACTAAGACCTTCCTTTTTTATAGCAAAATATCTATAACTAACTATTAGTATAGTTCTCACGAGTTAATATAAAGAACGTTTTTAAACAGCTGGAAAACATCGCCTAGAAGAAATCGCCTATAGTAAATCACCCGTACGAAATCGCCCATAAGCAATCGCCCATAAGCAATTGCCTATAAGCAATCGCCTATAAGTAATCGCCTATAAGCAATTACTTATAAGTAATCGCCCATAAGAAATCGCCCTTAAGTAATCGCCTATAGTAAATCACCTATACGAAATCGCCTGTACAAAATCGCTTGTACGAAATCGCCCGTACGAAATCTCCCGTACGAAATCGCCCATAAGCAATCGCCTATAAGCAATCGCCTATAAGCAATCGCCCATAAGAAATCGCCCTTAAGCAATCGCTTATAGTAAATCATTTGTACAAAATCGCCTATAAGAAATCGCCTATAGTAAATCACCTATAGTAAATCACTTGTACGAAATCGCCCATAAGAAATCGCCCGAAGCAATCGCCTATAATAAATCATTAGATCTTCTTAATTTCTATATCCTTTACTAAGGTTAATTATTACTAATCTTAATTATTATTATATGTTTGTATTTCTTCTATTCCTTTAAGTATATCACTATATATCTACGTATCTTCTTCTCTTCTTCTATTCTATTAAGGTTAATACCACTAGTATCGACGAACTACTTTTACGTAGACCTATCTCTTATACACCAACCGATCTCAAAAAATTATTATAGTTTATAATGCGATTCTTATTCTATTACAAAGAAAGTTTATTAATATTAGGCTTCTTGATTGAGACTCGCAAGATTTATTCGAATTTAGCAAAGTCGAGATAACTTATACAAATATTATTGTACTATACTCGGTTATAGTAATCTTTAATAATTATAGATACTAAAATAGTAATATAAGATTTACAATCTAACACTATGCCTACTAAGCCTTTAAGACGGACCTCTAGATCGCGGCTAATAAAGTTATATTAGGGTAGAGCTAGTATATAGAACGTAACTAGGAAGTACCCTACTACCTCATTACTTATACTTATTATTACAACTCGTCTTCGATTAGTTTTAGGAGACTTAGGCATATCACTTATCAAGTCCACTTGTGCCTTACGTTTTGTAGTAGGCAGAAGAGTTAATTGGCTATATAAATTTAATGTCGTAGTTCTAGCTTTTAACGGAGCATAGTCCGATACAAGATCTCCTAGCTCTTTAATACTATCTTTTAGCTTGACTTTATTAGTTATAATATTAATATCCTTTTTCTAAAGTAAGATTACTCGAGTCTAATATATATCTAGTACGCTACTAAGCTAAGTCTATATATCCTACTTCTAATCGACTTTGGCGTTATTAATGATCTTTACTACACCTTATAAAGTGATCGCTTTTTTATAGTCGGGACTAGTGTATTAATAGGTTTTTTTATAGTCTAGGATAGTACCGCAGATATTCTTTATATACTTATTAAATTACTTAATACTTATACTAGATACTAGCTTCAGCTAGTCCTCGAGGTCCTTCTATACTATAGCCTTAGATCCTTTAAGACACTTAAACTATTCAAAGTTTCGATTAGCTAGGTCTATAAGCTATACTTTAGTAGCTGCTATATTATTACTTGGGAATAGCGAAGCTATATTTTCTAATACTATTATTAGAATATTAACTAAGTACTAGGTAAGTAAAGATTAGTTGATACTTATAACGAACACCTAGAACAAGACAGCAAGTTTTACAAATCGGCTAGACACTAGAACTACAAGTCGTTATCTAATCTATATAATTTTTATAAGCTTAAGTTATTATATAAAGAGCTTGAAATATACCTTAAAGACTTAGGGGAGAAAGATAAAAGAGAGGAGTATTCGAAAAGTAAGCGCGTAAAATACTAGAGTATTAAGACGAATATAGATCCGATATATAAATAAAAGCCTCTATTCTTAAGAGATTTAAGTAGTACGGGTTATTAACGAAGTACAGATATTAAGATATAGGATAGGCGTTTGTATATATATATAAAGATGAAGTCGCCCGTGATAAAAAAGGCAATTTGAGAAATCGCCAAAAAGTGACACATGATTCGTTTTTACGCGTATAGCTAAAACCGCTTATTTCTTAAAGTCGCTAGTACGCAAATTACCTAAGAGTCTAGATAAAATACTTACTTTAATTCTCTAAAAGTCAATAGTATTATTTTTAAAGTAATACTTTTACAAGCGATTGCCTTTTAAGCTTTATTAGTTATAAAGAAAGGAAGAACTTGACTCCGAGCTATACTATCCACAAGCATCATATTCACCTTTGAACCCATCCTTACTAGCCAGGCACGTGCTTCAAGGTATTATAGTTTCTTTGAACTATAACTTTATATAATTACGTTATCTTAATTATATTATATTTCCCTCTACCCTCTCGATCTTAAATATCTTAATTTATAAGCATAGTATCTATATCAGATTAAGTAGGCTAGTAATAAGCTCTAGGTATGTCTTTATTAATATTACCCCTCTAATCGAAGAATATAACTAAGATAGTTATTACAGTAAATCTTCTACTACATTATTACTTTAAACGAGTCAAGTTAAATAATATCCTTATCCGCTTTTAGCTTCGTAGTCCCGACTAGGATCTTGATAATAAACCTAAGGAACAAGCTAATAAGCTAGTAACTTTGCTACTTAAACCCGAATTAAATAATCTCCCGACTAAGTAGATTCGGTCACAATATCTAGACTAAAAGAAATTCTACGTAAATACTCGAAAGTACTATAATATCGCCTTTAATAATACGTATAATAAGATAAGTTAGATTTAAGATCTTCTACGAGAGGGAATAGCGTGTAAGTTTATACTTATATTAGATAAACTAATATTTTAGAACGCTATTAGTATTATATAAAACGTATCTATACTACGAACTAAGTACTTCTATATTTATATATTCTCTTCGTAACCGAGAGAATAAGTCTTCAGGCGATCCCGGATAGTACCTAATATAATGTTCGCACTTAGCTCTAGTAAGTCCGTTAATATTACTTAAACTTTATCGAACTTAAAACTTACAACGCCTTTTAACCTCTATTCCAAATCACTGCCAAAGGCTATAAGTACTAGTCCTAATATATAAATACTAGGAGTAAACACATTAGAAGAAGATAATACCTCGATATTATTCTTAGCATTATAATATCTACTAGGGCCAGACCTATTGAGAAAAGATGATACCTTAACGTTACTATTAGTATTATAATATATACTAGGACTAGACGTATTAGGAAATAATAATACCTCGATACTACTATTAGCACTACAATATATAGTAGAACTAGGTGTATTAGGAGATGATACCATCTCGATACCGCTCCTAATACTATAATATCTGCTAGGACTAGACTTATTAAGAAAAGATAATACCTTGATATTACTATTAGTATCATGACATTTACTAGGACTAAGCGTATTAGGAGATAATAATACCTTGATGCTACTATTAGCACTGCAATATAATATCACGAGTTCGATACTACTACTGCTGCCAATTACCAACCCTTTGCCAGCTTACAAGTCCTAACTTCTAGTCGAGACTAGGACGATATATAAGCTGATAGACAACTAGCATCAAGGCTTTATATAGTAAGGATAAGAGGATAATCTATCTTTTAGAAACGAAGGGTTTGTTATAAATCCTCTCTTGGGTAACGAACTTAATATTACCGATGTTAGTAAGAGGCCAGTATAGGAGGAAGATAAGTATCTAGACAATTTTATATATCGTCTAGTAGAGTATAAATAAGTAATAGCAGAGTAGGAAAATATAAAGTTAGTACTCTCTCTTTTTCTCTGTCGCCTTATATCCTTTTTATTATAATAATAAGAAGCTAATAATAGTATTCTAAGATATAATCTTATCTTAATACATTAGCTTGTGAGCAACTTAACTAGGATATATAGGAGTTCACTTGCGTACTACTTCGCTACGATCCAAAAATCCGGAACTCTGACTTTGTTGTGTTAATTCTAGGATTTAAACGTAAGCTCTTACTATACTAGACTTACTACGTCGTCCGATCCCTCTTAATATAACAGCCCGATAATATTAGATATTGCTTCTATAGCTATACTATAGGACTTAGAAAAACCACGATTATAATTATAATCTATTATATCTAATATTTAATTAATCTAATATACACAGACATTAAAGCGAACCCCGATCAATATATTACAGGCTCTTAACCCGATACTCTTTGCCTATCTAATAAATCTATAGTCTTCAAATATAGGCTGGATTGCCCTTGTTCCCTAGCGAACCCCACGAGTTACATTGAATTGAGCCTTAGCGTAATAGTTGTACTAGTACCGCTAGGTATACTAGACAACTAGTTTCGGGAATTCAAGCTATACTATAGGTATAGAAAGGATAAGAAGCCAATCTTCGATAAAGATAACCCTTTTAGTATAGTATTTGTACTTGTATATAGAAATACAAAAGCTACTAAGGGCAACCTCCTCGATAACAAGAAGAAGAGACTTATAGGCTACGAGATTAAAGATAGGGATAGAAACGAAGATAAAGTCCCTACTTACTACTTAGCTCTTAATAATAGTCGTATTTTAGTTATAATAACAGTAAATTCTTTCTAGATATAATTAATACGTGGATTTAAAAAGAGTATTATATAGACTACTATAGTAGTAGGCTAATAGAAGAAGAATAGCAAGGGCGTAGACTACCTTAGCAAACCTAAGCTAGTCTCTTATTTTAAGCTATATTAGAGCCTTGTAGTAGCATCTATCTACCGCGATAAAGCTTATCAAAAATACTTAAAAACATCCCCAACAATTAATATCTTTAAAAGCGTATTCCTTTGTCTTCTATAGAATAAACTACTATGTATTAATCCTATGAGTAAGACTCTGCTAACTACTAGGCTATCCGATATTATATAATACATCGAATGTATAGCCTACTTCTCTAGCAAGGCTTAAGAGAAATACTCTAAGTTATAGAAGTAGTACTATAGCGAGGCTATAGAGCTTAGTAAATATTAGGATAAGGTAGTAAAGGCTAGAAATGTAGCAGAAAAGGATATAAATAAACTTATTACCTAATTACGACCCTTGATTATAGCAATAGTTCTAAGGTTTAACCCTAAGTCGAATTTCCTTAATTAAGGCCTAGTAGTATAACTTCCCCTAAACTATTATATTAAGATAGTATACTAGCACTCGAAATACTAGACAGAACGCCTAGCAGCTTAGAAGGCAAAAGAGGATACAGTATACGTAGTCAAAGAGTCTAGACAACAGAACGAATATTAATCTAAGTATAAAAATCTAGTCAGATATACCCTACTAAAGAGTAAAGGGGTTATCTTCTATTATTATACTCGGCTATACTCTAGCTTCCTATACTTAATAGAAATTAATTATAATAATAAGTATACTTTTACACAATTAAAATAGCAAAAACATTATACCGATAGCGTATAGAATAATAAGAAGCAGGCAGACCCTTACTTGAAATTCATTAATAAGATCTTAAAATCATTTAATAAGTTAAAGGAAATTCGCCAACTAATTCAACTATAGGATAGTAAAAAGGATAGCGATAGCTTAAATACACAAATAATCTTTTGTTCTTACTTCTTTATAGTAACAAGGGTTATATATCTAGTATAAATTTATAAATAAAACTTATATATAAAAATTAACTATCTATAGTACCTTATTTACGTTCTTAGGTTCTAAAAGGATAATATTATATAAATTACAAAAGATTTACTATAAACAAAGATCGACTTAGAGCTAGTAAAGTTTTATAGTAATATCCCCCTGGGAAAGAAGCGCCCGAGATTTATTATAGCTACAATATCTATATTTAGCGTTAATTTAATATTAAACAAGGCAGTCTTTATTACTCTCCTAGAGCTAAACTATTATGTTACTATAGAGATTTAGACTTTTGTATAATATAACTAACTAGGTAATTAAAATAAGAAGACTTTCTTTTTCTTATTTTATAGGGAGGGCAATAAGCTAGAAGAGAAGATTAAAGCTATAAATACTATATGTAAGAAGATTAGGCATAAAGCTCTAGTAGGCAAGGTATAAAAAGCTGTCGAGTGTAAGAGTAATAAATAGTAATAGGCTATAACAGTCTCAAATTAGTATAGGCGGATTAGTATAAGTAAATTGTATAGGCGAATTAGTATAAGCGAATTAGTATAGGCGATTTAGTATAGGCGATTTAGTATAGGTAATTTAGTATAAGCAGTTTAGCATAGGCGTTTTCTCCTAGGCAAATTAGTATAAGTAAATTGTATAGGCGAATTAGTATAGGCGAATTAGTATAGACGATTTAGTATAGGCGATTTAGTATAGGCGATTTAGTATAGACGATTTAGTATAAGCGATTTAGTATAGGTAATTCCTTATAGGCGATTACTTTGGGCGATTTAGTATAGGCGAATTAGTATAGGCGATTTTATATAGGCGATTTAGTATAAGTAATTTGCCTATAAGAGCGATTTCTTATACGAAATAGAACACTAAAGTATTTACTAATTAAATCTAACATTCGCGAAATATATTAGCTTATACCTAGCTATTTACTACTTATAATAAAAATAATACACTCTTAGCGTAGATAAAGAGTACAAAATTAATATTAATTATATAATTAGCAGAAGGCATTTTGCGCTATTTGTATATTCCGCTAGTCTATAGAAAGTTTCCACTACTTGTACTTTCCCTAATAAACAGAACAAAGAAGCACAAGAATCAATACTTATATTATATTTTAATGGCCTTAATTAATAAATAATTTTAATTTTAAGCTCTTAGATAACTATAGTATATAGGAATACTCGAAGAATGCTAAGTAGCGGCAGTTACGTAATTACACTTAAATCACGTGTAATTATAAACGTTAGATAATAAAGTTAAAATTAAAATAAAAAAGCTATTTAGTCAAAATATATATACTCTTTAATTGCTTTTTATCTAGCTACTCTATATATTATTCTAATATTAGGTAGGAAGTTGCAGTATACCGCATATAGCAAGAAATATAATATGAGCAGTAGTCTAACAAACTATATATATATTTACAAGTTAGTAGGCGCGTTTTATAAGAAGAAGGTAGCTAAACGTAAAGTCTAAGACTTAGACAAAACGTAAAATAGCTTGAATAAGACAACAAATCTACTAGATTATATATATATACAAGAAAACACAAGGAGTATTATTAGGGAGATTATTAAGGATATTAATAATTAAGTAAGAAAGAGCGACTTTATATATGAAATAATAGATATTATAATATATATTAAAGTAGTAGATTTATTACAACTTTATATATTATATATAAAGTATAATTCTAATAGATCTTATTAAATAGAGATTATAATAGAGCCCGAGTAAGACTAATACTTAGCTAGTAAAGTTATAGGACCCGAATTTAAAGTACCCTTAAACTCTTTAAACTACAAACCACTAGTAGAATCCGAATCTTTAGAGAAGATATATAAGGTTATATTTTTAAAGAAAACTAAAAGAAATACTAGTAAAGCTATTGATCTAAGAACAATTCAAGGAGATCTCCTACAAGTCTCACTAAGTATTAATACTAAAAATCCTTATACACTATTCCCTTCTACAGATAACTATACTCTTGTAAGCTAGTTAGCTAGTTTAAGTATTAGTAAAGGCAATATTAAAGTACTATATTAGGATAAAACACTTATAATAGTAATACTAAAAATAAAGATTCAAAACTATAAGGCCCTTAAAAAGGCTATAGACGCGATTAAATACAGAATTCTAGGGGGAGATAATTAAGTTAAGGATATTATACTTATAGAGAAACTAGAAGTACCTCTAAAAGTTATTAAGTATCCCTTACTTTACTAGGATCTAATAAAATACCTAAGATTCCTCTTAAAGTATAAACTATTCGCTAAAGAGATAGTATAAGAGCCTATCCATTAGTATAATACAAGTAGTCAACGAAAGTACAATAAGATACATATAGCTAAGTAGTAGTAAAAAACTCAGTAGAAGATACCCAAAGGAAGAACAATTGTATCTCTAATAATTAGTACTAATAAAACACTAATAACAAAGCTTCACGGGGATATAAGTATATAGCCGGTTTATATTACTATTAGTAATTTTAGCCGTAAGCTTAAAAGGAAGTAAACTATTCTAAGTAAGTTATTACTAAGATTTATTTTAATTTCGAAGGATATTCTTAGTAAAACGAATTAAACTACTTTAAGGAAAATTAAAGCCAAGGTATACTATAATTCAATAGGTATTATACTTAAATATAAGTTACAGCCTATAACATAAAGACTTAAGGCTAAATTTCTTCCTTAGCTCTAGAGACACTATCAAGAGAAAGAATATTAGTATATTATACTAATAGGAAAATACAAAACTACTTTCTAATTATATTAAATATTATTAAGGACTATAAGGAACAAGCTTTAATTACTAGTATAAAGAATAGTATATAATATACTATATATCAAGTACCTTTAGATAAACGCAAAGATCTTCAGAGGAAATAAGATTTCTGTACCCAAGAGTAAATACAAAGTTAGATCTAGAAATAGTCTAAAGAAAACATCTTAAAGAGTAATAAGGAATAAATTTATATTACTAAAAACTTTATATAGAAGTACTACTATATTAATATATACAAGAGTATATTAGTAGATATACTCCACCAACTACACAAAGGCATAGTAGATAACCTAATTAAATAGACTAAGCATTTAATAGCTAGGACTATACTACAAGGGAAGAAGACTAAGAAAAAAGATCGAATACTATTTAATAGGGCTAAACAACTCAATATACGATTTGATGTAGTACTAAATTTTGAGGGGTTAAAGTACTTTATCTACTTTAGCTATATTATACAATAGATAAGTAATAAACAAAAGTCTACTTTAAAGGTTCTATTACTAGTTATAATACCTTTATTAATTTAAAAGGCACTAGATACTCTAGTATATATACAAGCAGTAGTCGACTTCGTAACAATCGCACAGTACCGAGCACATGACGAGGACACCATCTAATATCTCGATAATACACTAGTCCGTATCAACTTAACTAAACGGGTATTTAGCTAATAGTAGTACAAATCTACAAAGACAGGAGAGGCTCACTAGAACTACTCTAAATTCCACGCTCTATCACACTACATAGCATTCATCAAGCAATAGAGGGCCCTAGATAGCTACAACTCAGACGTTATAGAAGCTACCTATAAATTTCTTGTGAAGGAATATTAGGGGAGAACAAACAAAAGGAAATTATATTATTAGCAAATTACTATCTATAATACAAGAAGAACCAATATATAAGCAATAGACACATTACTATAGCACTACTTTAGAATATTCTCTAAAAGAGTAGTTAATATCAAAGTACAGATAATAAGTATTACTTGAGACCTAATACCTTTAGTTCTAATAAAGCTAATATTAAAGTTAAGAAAGACATAGATATATTTATTGAACTTAAACTTAGATCTAAAGACTACTATAACGGCCCAGGAGTTCGAAATAGCCTTAGGACTTATATCATTTACTAAGGCAATTACTAAATTCGTTAAAGATTAATAAGATAAAGTTCGACCTAATAATATACATAGCTAAGTAAGTAAAAAATATACTAAGAAAATACCTATAAAGTTATATTCTTTACTAGGATATTAGAGATGCACTAGTAAGAACTATAAAGATACTAAAGAATTAATATTGGAGCAGCTATAATATACGTTTAAGTAGTATAATAAGAAGAGAAGAGAGGATTACTACTAAGTATAAGCGTATAATACCGCGAAAAAAATTAATAATAGTAGGAGATATAATCTATAGAAAAATCGAAGAGTAAGTATACTAAGAGCGCTTGTCACAGTTATTGATTTGTACTTTATTACGAGCAATAGGAAGTTTCGAGAGTTCAAGAGTGTATTAGTAGATATTATGCCCTTTAAAGAGAAAGAAGGAGAGCTATACAAGATTTATAAGATAATTGAACTTAGCTCCCCTAAAGATAAGTTTACTCTAATAGAACGTGGCTTTATTAGACGAGGGATATATCCGATTAGAAGTATATTACGAAATGTATATATAATCCTAGCTAGACAAAACGAAACGTATTACTTAAATAACTACGTTAATTAGGATTAATATAACCTGTACTTTAAGGGAAAAAGAAATAAGTAGATGTTCTAGAGGATGTGTATAACACAAAAGATATACCAAAGGCTTGAAAAAGAGAGAGAGGTAGTGCGAAAGGCTTAGGTCGCAGCTCTAGCTACAAAGGCAATTAATACTATTAAGGAAGAAGAGGAAGAAGAGGAAGAAGAAGAAGAAGAGGAAGAAGAGGAAGAAGAGGAAAAAGAGGAAGAAGAGGAAGAAGAGGAAGAAGAGGACAATAATAGCAAAGAAGACAAGTAATTGGATAGAGGTAAGGGTAATAAAGATAATAAAGGACTTAGACTAGAGGCGAGAAGTCTGCCGGTGCGGGGCAGGAAGAGATAGCGGGGTAACTAATAAAATAGGGATATTAACAAGGGATCTGATATAATTATTTTAGTATAATAGACTAACTAATATTGAGTAAGAGAGAAAAAATAGATAATATAATATTATAAGGTTAAATTTAAGCTGTTTATATTTACTATAAGGTCTTCTCCTCTCTTATAGTCACGTGATAATAGGAAAGTCTTATTATAGGCGATTTCTTACGGGCGATTTATTATAGGTAATTTCTTATAGGCGATTCCTTATAGGTAATTCCTTATAGGCGATTTCTTATAGGCGATTTCTTATAGGTGATTTTTTATAGGCAATTCCTTATGGGCGATTTCTTATAGGCGATTTCTTATAGGCGATTTCTTATAGGCGATTTCTTATAGGTAATTTCTTATAGGCGATTTCTTATAGGCAATTTCTTTTAGGCGATTTCTTAAGTGATTTCGATAGGCCCGACGAAGTAGTTATTGTCATGTAATATTATATAATGCCTCGATAAACCTATATTCTAGTATAACTATTACGACTTTACTAATTACTACTTCTACTACAACACAGAACTGCCTCCTATACACTAATTAACTACAAAAAATCATCTCTATCTATAATAACCTTTTTATTCTACTATAAAGTAAGCTTACTAGTATTAAACTTCTTGATAGAGACTTGTAAGGTATATATAAATATAGCGAAGCCGATATAATTTATAAGAATATTTTAGATTCGTACTTAATAATAGCAACCTTTAATAATTACAAATAACTAGAAATAGTAATAGGGGTTTATAATCCGATCTATCACTACTAAGCCTTTAAGACAAACCTCTAGATCGCGGCTAATAAAGTTGTATTAAGGTGGAGCTTATATATAAAATATAGCTAGGAAGTACCTAGCTATCTTATCGCTTATATTTATTATTTTAACTTGTCTTCGATTAGTTCTAGGAGACTTAGGTATATCGCTTATTAAGTTTACTTGTGCCTTATGTTTTATAGTAAACAGAGAAGTTAATTAGCTATACGAATTTGATATTATAGTTCTAGCTTCTAATAGAGTATACTCTACTACAGGTTCTCTTGACCCTTTTGTACTATCTTTTAACTTAACTTTCTTAGCTATAGTATTAGCCTCCTTCTTCTAAAGTTGGACTACCTAAGCCTAGTATATACTTAATGCTCTATGAAGCTAAGTCTATATATTCTTATGTTTTACTTAAACTCAACTTAAGTTATTTAAATAATCTCTACTAATCTCTATTATATCTTATAAAGTAATTGCTTTCTTATAGTCGGGGCTAGTGTAATAATAGTTATTTTTATAAGCGAGGGTAGTATACAAATATTCTTTATATACTTGTTAAATTACCTTATATTTATATTAGATATAGCTTTAGCTAGTCTTTAAGATTCTCTAATACTATAGTATTAGATCCTCTTACTCTCTTGAACTATTCAAAGTTTCGATTAGTCAGGTCTATAAGCTATACTTTAGTAGCTACTATATCGTTACTTAAGAATAGCAAAGTTATATTTTCTAATACTATTATTAAGATATTAACTAAGTATTAAGTAAGTAGGGATTAATTAATACTTATAATAAATACCTAGAACAAGAGAGTAAGTTTTACAATTTAGTTAAATACTAAGACTATAAGTCATTGTCTAATTTATATAATTTTTATAAGCTTAAGTTATTACATAAAGAACTCGAAATATATCTTAAAGACTTAAAAAAGAAAGATAAAGGAGAAGAGTATTTAAAAGATAAGTGTGTAAAATACTAAGGTATTAAGACGAATATAGATCTAATATATAAATAAGAGCTCTTATTCTCAAGAGATCTAAGTAGTATAGGTTATTAACGAAGTATAGATATTAGGATATAAGATAGGCGTTTTTGTATTTATATAAAGATAAAGTCGCCTATAGTAAAAGAGGTGATTTAATAAATCACCAAAATAAAGTATATAAGTCACGTTTACTAAAAATACCTTTTTCTTTGAAAACACTAGTTAGTAAATCGCCTATAATATATAAAGCTATTTACTTTCTTTATAGTCTATATGAAATCGCCTATACCTTTTATTTATATTAAACCTATATCTTTTCTTTTCTTTATATCAAAACTATACTATACCTTATATATTATAAGCAAGTTACTCTTTACTATTAACTCTTTACTATTAGACTTATCTCTTATTAAGTAGGTATATACTGTCTTTTAAACTCTAGTTACGTAAACCTTATAATCTCACCTTCGTTATTACTAACAAATATTAGCTAGTTACAAATACTTGATTATCTTAAATAGGAAGTATAGTATTTATATCAAATTAAGTAGGCTAGTAGTAAGCTCTAGATATGTCTTTATTAATATTACCCCTTTAATTGAAGAACATAGCTAAGATAGTTATTATAGTAAATCTTCTACTATATTATTACTTTAAACAAGTCAAATTAAATAATATCCTTATCTACTTTTAGCTTTGTAGTTTAGACTAAGGCCTTAATAATAAACCTAAGAAATAAACTAATAAGCCTATAGCTTTACTACTCAAACCCAAATTAAATGATCTCCCGACTAAGTAGATTTAATTATAATATTTAGACTAAAAGAAATTCTACGCAAATATTTGAAAGTACTATAGTATTACCTTTAATAATATATATAATAAGATAGGTTAGATTCAAGATCCTCTATAAGAGGGAATAGTATATAAGTTTATATCTATATCAAAGGAATTAATATTTTAGAACGCTATTAGTATTATATAAAACGTATTTATACTACAAACTAAGTACTTTTATATTTATATATTCTCTTTGCGACTAAGAGAGCTAGTCTTTAGGCGATCCTAGATAGCACCTAATACTATACTTATACCTGGCTTTAGTAAGTCCGTTAATATTACTTAAACTCTATTGAACTTAGAATTAATAACATCCTTTGACCTTTATTCCAAATTACTGCCAAAGGTTATAACTGCTAGTCCTAATATATAAATACTAGGAGTAGACACATTAGAAGAAAATAATACTTTAATACTACCCTTAGAACTATAATATCTACTAGGACTAAACCCGTTAAGAAAAGATAATACCTTAATATTATTATTAGTAGTGTAATATATATTAGGACTAGGTGTATAAAGAGATAATAATACCTTAATATAAGATAATAATACCTCGATACTACTATTAGTATTACGATATATAGTAGAACTAAGTGTATTAGGAGATAATAATACTTTAATACTACTACTAATATTATAATATCTGCTAGGACTAGACCTATTAAGAAAAGATAATACCTTGATATTATTATTAGTATTATGATATCTACTAGTACTAAGTGTATTAGTAGATAATAATATCTTAATATTACTATTAAAACTATAATATATCTTAGAACTAGTTGTATTAGAAGAAGATAATACCTTGATACTACTATTATTACTATAATATATCTTAGAACTAGTTATATTAGAAGAAGATAATACCTTAATATTACTATTATTACTATAACGTGATATCACGAGTTTAGTACTACTACCGCTACTAATTACTAACCCTTCACTAGCTTACAAGTCCTAACTTCTAGTCGAGGCTAAGACTATATATAAGCTGACAGATAACTAGTATCAAGGCTTTACATAGTAAGGCCAGGAGGATAATAATGTAGGCCTAATTAATAATAAGATAAATATAAAAGACTTTTTTACTAGCGCGGGTCTTACTCTTAATACTTTAATAGCACAGGAATTAAACATTACTAATATTATAGTACTAAAGCGGGAGAATAGCGAGAGTACTAAAGATTTTAAACTTCGAAAGATAGAGTATAATATAATAGTAGTAGACTTAGAGGCAGTAAGGTTAGTTTCCCTTTTCTTTTAGTATAATAAACTATTACTAAGGTTAATATTATAAGATATAATCCTATCTTAATATATTAGCTTATAAGTATCTTAACTAGGACGTATAGGAGTTTACTTACGTACTACTTTGCCACGATCCAAAAATCCGGAACTCTGACTTTATCGTATCAATTCTAGGATTCAAACGCAAGCTTTTACTATACTAGGCTTATTCTATCGTCTAATTCCTCTTAATATAGTAGCGAGATAGTATTATGTATTGTTTTTATAGTCACTTGATAAGGATCAGAAAAACCATAATCACGTTTACTATTTAATGCATCTAATATTTAATTAATTTAATACACATAAATATTAAAGTAAACCCTAGTTAATATATTATAGGCTCTTAACCTAATACTCCTTGCCTATTTAACAAATCTATAGTCTTTAAATATAAGCTAGACTATCTATACTTCTTAGCAAGCCCCACGAGTCATATAGTATTAAGTCTTGGTATGTTCGTCGTGCTAGCGCCGCTAGGGGTTATAAATAACTAGTTCCAGGAATTTAAGCTATACTATAGGTATAAAAAGGATAAGAAGCCGATCTTTAATAAAGATAACCTTCTTAGTATAGTGTTTATACTCGTGTATATAAATACAAAAGCTACAAAGGGCAACCTTGTCGATAACGCGAAGAAGAGACTTGTAGTTTACGAGATTTAACCTAATAAAGAGTAGTACAAAGACGAGGTCCCTAGCTACTCCCTGACTCTTAATAATAGTTATATTATTATTATAATAATATTAAAGTTATTCTAGAAACAATTAGTTAATAAATTTGAAAAGAAGATTTCGTGGACAATTCCTTAAGAAGGCTAATTAAAGAAGAATAAGAAGAGCGAAAATTACCTTAGTAAACCTAAGGATATTATTCGTTCTAAGATATACTATACACTTGTTCTAGTATTTATTTTCCGGGACAAGACTTACTAAGACCGATTAGATATATCTACTATAATAGGCGTCCTTAAATCTTAATTTATTTGTAGTTTATAAAACCAAGATATTTATATTAACCTTATAAGTAGTACTTTACTTATTATTAGACCCTCTGATATTTTGTACTATATTAAATATATAGCCTACTTCTCTTATAAAGTCTAGAAGTATTATACTAAGATAAAGAACTAGTATAAAGGCAAGGCTATGCAAATAGGTAAAGAATAGGACAAGCTAGTAAAATGCAAGAGTGTTATAGACGAAGCTAAGGAAAAAGTAGTTATAATATTAAAGCCTTTAGTAAAAGCAATAATTATAAGATTTAACTTTAAGTCAAACTTCCTCAATTAAGGCCTAGTAGTACGACTGCCTTTGAACTACTATATAGAGCTACTATATAGACATTCGAAATACTAGAAAGGACACCTAGTAGCTCAAAAGGCAGAAGAGGATATAGTATACAGAGCCAAAGAGTATAGACAGCGGAACGAATATTAATTTAAATATAGAAATCTAGCCAGATATACCTTATTAAAGAGGGAAGGTATTACTTTATATTATTATACTCGGCTATACTCTAGCTTCCTATACCTAATAGAAATCAACTACAACAATAAGTATACTTTTATATAACTAGAATAGCAGAAAAATTGTATTAAGAGCGTATAAAATAATAAGAAGTAGCTAGATCCTTCCTTAAAGTTTATTTAGGAGATCTTAAAATTATTAGGTAAGCTTAAGAAAATTAGCTAGATAATTAAATATTAAGGAGGAAAGCAAAATACAAAAGGCTTACCCCTATAGATAATCTTTTACTTTTATTTCTTTACTACTACAAGAATTATCTATATAGTAAGACTTTACAAATAATACTTACATATAAAAACTAACTGTTTTTAGTACCTTATTCACGTTCTTAAGGTCAATAAAGATAATATTATATAGATTACTAAGGACTTACTACAAATAAAGATTAACTTAAAACTAGTAAAGTTCTATAGTAAAGTCAAACAAAGACAAAAGCAACCTTAATTTATAGTGACTATAACTTCTTTCTTTAGTATTAAATTAATACTTAGTAAAGCCCTCTTAATTACATTAGTAGAGCTAGACTACTGCCTTACTATAAAGCTCTAGACTTTTGCACGATATAACTAACTAAGTAATAAAAATAAGAATACTTTCTCTTTATTACTTTATACAAAAGGAAATAAGTAAAAAAAGAAGATTTGTATTTTAAATATTATATATAAGAAGATTAGGACTAAGGCTTTAGGAGGTAAAGTAAAGGGCGTTATCAAACTATAAGAGATCCTAGAGCAAGACAAAATATATTTAAGCTAAGTAAATAAAGGAGATAAAGTAATCCTATAGTTTTATACCTAGTAATTTTATTTATTTAGTTGTAGTTAAGTCTTAATATTAAATATTAAAGTAAGAAATCGCCTATAATAAATCGCCTATAAATAAATCGCCTATAATAAGTTACCTACAACAAATCACCTATAATAAATCACTTATAACAAATCACCTATAATAAATCACCTATAATAAATCGCCTATAATAAATCGCCTATAATAAATCGCCTATAATAAATCGCCTACAACAAAATCACCTATAACAAATTACTTATAACAAATCGCCTATAATAAATCACCTATAACAAATCGCCTATAACAAAATCACCTATAATAAATCGCCTATAACAAAATTGCCTATAATAAATCGCCTATAATAAATCGCCTATAATAAATCGCCTATAACAAATCGCCTACAACAAATCACCTATAACAAATCGCCTATAACAGTCGGTTTATTTCTCGCTATTGAGCCCTTAGCGGTATTCCTTATTTGTATTACTATCGAGCTTTTTTAATTATAGACTTCTTTTAATAATACTTTAAAATAATAAAACTAATTTATAATATCTAGTTATTAAGCTATATTACCGACTCTTACAAAGGAGTAATTTAGCTTTGCGAGTAGCTTCTTTAATATAAATATAAGTTTTTAACTCTAATTAACTTTAGTCACCTTCTTACTTAGTCCTAAATAATCTATTTCCTTCTTAACTTCCTCTGATATTATATCTTTATAATAGGGTAGTAATTAATACCCCTTTAGTAGACTTTATTTAGTAGTACATAGCTTTAGAGGCTCCGGAATACTAACATAAAGATTAGTATATATTACTACTCCTTAATCTTTACTCCCCTATTATATAATCTATTAATATTCCTATTAGTTTATCTTTTATATTAGTAATTTTTTTTAATAATATATTACTTTAATAGGGTTAACGCTAAATTATTATAATAATTCCCGCTAGTTCTTTAAAGGCTAAGAATACTCTAGTTCTTATATAGTAGTAAGAGAAGTACTTACTTATAGTATTAGCCTCTCTTCGCTATATTTCAGATTTAAAGATTAGTATTTAATACCTTTAATAGTGATTTAAGAACTAAGCTTATCTATATTACTATTAGCGTTAAGTATATTGAATTCCTAGTCTATAAGAACCTATTACTTGGTATTACTCTTATTTTTGAGAAGTACTTTAGTATTATCTTTAATCTAACTATAAGTGATTTAAAGCTACTTTGACCTAACTTTAGGCTTTACTTTTAGGTATACTTTAGACTTTTACTAGAATTCTTAAAACCTATATACTTTAATTATCCTTCTATATTAAGTGATTACTAACTTAGACTTGTTATAATATTAAATTTAGCTCTAAGACAAGTATCTTACTATATTTCGCCTCTTTGTTAACTACCTTTATTCGAAGTAAATACTAGTTATTAACGTAACTATAATAGATCTCTAGAAGAATAACTATATTCGCTATCTCTCTTAATTCTTTATTTTCTCAAAAAAGTTTTGTCTCTCGAATAAGTTTTCGAATAAACTTCTCGATATAATTTAAAATACTTTTAAGCTAAGTAAATAACCTCCTAATATTAGCTTAATTTAAGATATTTATAAATATATAAATACTACTTTAAAGCTTCGCCCCTTTATAGCCTATTGTCTTATCTTTAGTATTTATTTAAACAGCTTTAGTTATTATAATAATATTAGTTGTCTCCTTTAGCAGAATAGTAATCTTATAGCAGACTTTAGTAAGTACTTTCTTAGAATAGTCCTAACCCTACTTAGAATCCTACCTCTCTAGGATCTTAGTAATTAGACCTTATAAAACTTATCCCTCTTTAATTTTTTATTCTTATTAAGTGATTACTAATTTCGAAATTTTTTATAGTCTTTACTCTAAAGATATTCGTTTTTAACTAAGATCCTTGTATTTATATATTTACGATTGCTGCTATAACCTTAGCTGTCTCGAGTATTTTAGTAGAATATAATATAAAGATAATTCTTTAGAGAAAGAGAGAACTTAATATAGTAAATTAAGAAATTAATAATCTATAGATCTAAGTTAAGGGTGAATATTATATATAGTAGAAGGTCCTAAGACTCCGAGAATTAGAGATATAGTAAGGTACTTAACTAGTATTATACCTCTAGACCTTAAGTTCTATAGGAGTATTATTCTCGAGATCGTTATTAAAGTCTATAATATCGCGGTCGGAGTTAAAGTCATCAAAGTCTAATTTACTATCCTTATCTTAAATAACTTACTCGTTAACTTTATAACTCTTCCTTAAGGGGGATATAGACGTTATACTCTAAGGGCGATATTATATTATTAATAATAGTAGTAACGTCTTTAAGTAATTTGCCTTTAATAGTAGCGAGAACTTTTTATATAGACAAATTAGTGAGTATATAGTTATTAAGTATTATCTTAAATAAGTTGTAAGCCTAGATAACTAGCTCGTTAAAGATAAGATCTAGATTATCCTTAAGCTTAATTATTATATCCTTTAAGGCAACTATAAGTATTCTAGTTAAAGTACATTATTATACTGCTTTCTTGCGTTTGTACAATCTACTTAAAGCTTTATTAACTTTTTAATATTCGCCTTAGTTTTATTAAAAACAGCACTAAGCCTAAGCCGTGAAGTTAGGATACTAGCTATACTCTTTCTATATCTGTAAATTACCTTAGTATATAAACCTTTTAAACTAAATAAACAATTACTAACTCTTAGATTTCTATAGATAACGTGCCTTGAAAGGATAATCCCTCTACTACTAATAGTACTAGTCCTACAGTCTTCAATAATATTAGCTACTATCTTTGGCGCGAATAAGTATATATTATCGAAGATTAGAAATACTTTAAGTGAAATGGGACAAGCAAAATCCTATTATCCTTATCGTTAATCCTTTAAATTAATTAGTTATTTGAAATCTCTTTAACAACCTTTAAGCTATATAAGCTTAACTAAAGAACCTATTTATACTAATAAAGTACTCCTTCCCTTAATCTTCTTCCCAAATTACTATCTTAACGTGTCTTAAAGACTAACTTTGTATCGAAGTAAACATAATATCTTAATATAGAGTTAGTCTTTAAGACGTATTAAGATAGTAATTTAAAAAGAAAATCAAGGGAAGGAGTACTTGCTTTTTTAGATATATTACGTGTTATATCTTTGTATTATTTCGATATTCTAGTATTAATAGAGCTGCTAGCTTGCAGGTTAGTAGCAAGTTTATATGTATAATATATTTCTTGTTTAAAGAGGCTTTTAGATAGTCTTTAGTATTTTAGACATTTAAAAGGCCTTATAAGCGTTTCTAGGCTCTTAGCTTAAGAACTAGTACCCTTGATAGAACTTAGCTTAATATTGCTTAAAAATGATATTATAAAACCAACTTTACTTAGCCTATAGTAAATCACTTGTTTGTAATCGCCTTATAAGTAATTGCCTATAAGAAACGCCTATAAGAAATTGCCTATAGTAAATCACCTATACGCAATTGCCTATACTAATTCGCCTATATTAATTTACTAATACTAAATTGCTAATACTAAATTGCTTATACTAATTTACCTATACTAAATTGCCTATACAATTCGCCTATACCAATCCGCCCAGGAGAAAATCGCCTATACTAAATCGCCTATACAAAATCGTCTAAAGTAATTACTTATAAGGAATTACCTATAACGAATTGCCTATAAGTAATTGCCTATACAAAATCGCCTATACTAAATCGCCTATACTAAATTGCCTAAAGCAATTACCTATAAGGAATTGCCTATAACGAATTGCCTATAAGAAATCGCCTATACTAAATCGCCTATGCCAAATTGCCTATATTAATTTACCTATATTAATTTGCTTATACTAATTCGCTTATACTAATTTGCCTATGCTAATTTGCTTATAAGAAATTGCCCAAAGTAATTGCCTATAAGAAATTACTTATAAGAAATCGCCTATAGTAAATTACCTTAGATATAACATAAAACTATATAACCCCTAGGCTACAGTATCACTTTTATATGATAGTACCCTTAAAATAAGACAGGATTAGTACAATATACAAAAGGGACTAGGAGCTAGTTTAGTATTAAGTATTTATTTAAAATAAAAGTAAATACTCTTATAAGCTACTCTTAAGGATAATAAGAGAAGTAAAGGTAATATAAATAATAGAAGGAGCGTTGACTAAATAAAGACAAGAGGGCTTAACTTAAGATAAAATAAGCTAAATTACAAACATTTTAAAAAACAGCCTTATAAACAATATACCTTTTGACTAGATAATTAGTATTACTTACAGAAGATTGTAAAGGGAGAGGAGGAATAAAATATCTATTTTAATTATACTTTACTTAACTAGGTATAACGTAGGGTTACGCGTAAAGTAGTAATTTCCTAAGCGCTAGCGCGACCTAAAACTAAGTACCTCTAACCTCCCTTTACAATTATCTTACGTATACTATTGCAAATACTGCCCTACTCTACTGCTTTTTATTATTATCTACCTATATATATATAGGCTATACTATACCTAAATCCGAGAAGACTAGTGACAAGACACCGATTGATTACGAGAACCCCCCCGATCTTAAGTCTAATAAAAAATAAAAGGTAAGATATACGTAAGAGAGACTATATATTATATTAAAAGAATTCAATAAGATTTTAAAGTTTTTAAAGCTAAAGATAAAGTAGCGCAGGATTTAGGACTATTTATTGGGTACAAAAGAGACTAAGAAGACAGTCGATACACTTATTATTCCTTTAAAAGATATATACCCTGAAACATTTAATAGAGATATTCTAGCTCTATAGATAACCTAATATATCTAATTCCTTGCGTAACGCTCGAAATACAACGATAGACGAGTTATAAAGAAACGAAAGAGGGACGATTCTACAAAAAGCGAAGGGAGGGATTTGCCTATTAATAGGTAAATAGAGTAAATAAAACCGAAAATAATTTACTTTAATAAGATTAATATTAATAATCTAGCTAGAGGGCTATCTACTACGTTATTTACACGGGAAATTGTTAGTAGGAGACCAGACGGCAGACTAGACTTTATACTAGATTATTTGTAATAAGACAAATTTCTTAACATTCTCAAATCCGATACTAAATTTAATATAAGATATTATATAATATAATACGAGAATAGAGTAGAGGGGAAGAAGAAGGTAGACAACGGGAGATTATAACTAGCTGCTTTAGATGTAATATATAATCCAAACCAAAGATTAATCAAATTAGTAAGATTTTCAATAGAAGCCAGAGGTACTATATACATAATACTAATATATATTAAATATACTAACTCCTATTATTTATAGAAAAACCAAATCTATTAACTAGTTTAGTCTTTAATAGACTACTTACCCGACTTAATATTAAAGAACATTATAAACTAGTGGATAAGAGCAGGCTAGTCCAGTAATAAAGCGATTATAAACAAAGACTGCTTAAGACACAAAGTAAGAACAAGGAGATTATATATATTAGATAACAAAAGAAAAGAAGGAAGGGGAGGAAGGAGATATAAAGACTATAGCAAAGTTACTAAATAGCTATTACTACCTATTCCTAAGATAATAGTGTAATAGGATAGTAACCTCTTTTAAAAGAAGCTATATTTTAATAAAACTATAACGTTCCCTTAACAACGTTAAAGAGGAAACGAGATTACTACTATATAATTCCTCTTATCTCCTAGTTTTTTATATTCTACTTCTTTTACTACACGTCTTTACTGTTCGACTACGTCAATTGTACTCCTCTACCCACTAAATACAATTAATAGCCTTTCGATAAGTTAAGCTTTTCAAAATATCCTTAAGGATTTATATACCTAGACATTAATCCTAGAAATCTAGCCAAACCGTTAGCTATATCCTAAAGTTAGATAAGAACGAAGAATATAAAGAAAGGGGTACGTAATAGTATACTACTAAAGCTTTGAACAATATTAATACCGGTAGAGAGTAATACTTATATACCTTAATACTTCGTCACTAAACTAACCAAGACTACTTCCTTAAGGATCCAAGAGTCGCGTTGACTAAGTACGACCTGCTCACCGAGATCGATCTAGCGTGGGTACAATTTTGCGAATAAAGATAATATCTATTAAATAAAAACTAAGGCAAGGATATTATCTCTAGTCTAGCTATCAATATCTTAAGTTAAGGCAATAAGACTAAGACTAAGAAAAAGAGAGTTATTAATGAACTTAAAGACACGAATAGTAACGTAAGTCGGATGCTACTGATATATACACTAGCTAATACTAATAAAGCTATAGCCATAGGTCCGACCGTACAATCCTAGCAGGCATTATAAGAAAAGAACGAAGTCATCGAAAGACATAGTAGGACATCTAGAATCTAACGTTAAAGGCAAACAACCCGATCTAGTATACTACAAAACCAAGGAAACAGTTTAGCAGGACAATAAGATAGTCTTCTTGTCCCCAAATATACCCCAACGTTATAAGGGATCCGAAAATAATTCTAAGGTCAAAGCTTCTTCGTCGAAGAGTAAAGGCGCTAGCCTCTAGAGCTCCCCTAATACTAAACCCGAAGATAACGACAATATAATTGACCCAAACAGCTTCTGCGGATTCGTATAGGGCGCCTATAAGAGTCGTTTAGCTCGGAAGGATATCGTTACTTTAGGACAGACGATTTATATCACACGAGAGGAGGTCGATATAGGAGTCTCGTGTACTGTAGCTACTTAGCTTATAGGCAAGTACAAGATAAGATAGAATATATTCCCTAAAGATAACTACTAGAAGATTTTAGAGAGTATTAAACTCGTGTGGATAGCCGTTCAATAGTTCTAAGAGATATATAATAAAGAAAGTTATGACCTCGAGCTAGTCATTACTAGAAAGGTATATTTACGCCCTAATAAAATGACTTACTAACCTTATAAATAGATACGAGATAAAATATCCAATAAGAGGTCATTACTTATAGGATATATACGAGACCTGATAAATACCTCTATCCGCGTACCTAAGTCAGGCGTTTA
Source organism: Gamarada debralockiae (assembly GCA_002803225.1). NCBI lineage: Eukaryota > Fungi > Ascomycota > Leotiomycetes > Helotiales > Hyphodiscaceae > Gamarada > Gamarada debralockiae. The sequence goes on along the minus strand of NXFV01000639.1, from coordinate 42,182 downwards.
AGAATTTTAGGCTAAGCAGGCTAATAAGTTTTGTATCTTATACAAGGGGGACAGAGACGTGAGTACAAAATAGTTACTTTGTATACAAGCTAAATATTAACTTTATTTAGGACGGCCATAGACGATTCTTAGCCCCGATAGTTATTGATATACTCAAGTACTTCTTCTTTCCGCGGGGACTCGGCTGATTACTAGATACTGCAAAGATATTCGCATAATTAAGAGGGGAAATAGTAGTCATTGTCTCTATAATAATTATTTGGGCCTGTAAAGAGAAGACAACCAGATATAATAATCACAACTAATTCTCTTTAGATGCTAATAGTAGAGGTAAGTAATTCTAACAATACAATGGATTAGTATAGCTGACTTCGGGTAAACTTATAGCCTTGTACTTGCAAGTAAAGAAGAGCTAGTTCGGAATTAATGATAACAAGCGTCGGGTCATTCTTAAGCTACTTATGACTAAGATTCGCAACAGGAGACAAATGGAAGAGACACCTAATATAGGGAGAGAGGTTATTCCTAATGTATTCTCCCATTTAATAGAAGACCTTAAAAATGATTTAGACTTTAATCCTACTAAGTATAATGTAAGTACGCCCTCGATTAATTAAACCCGGTCTAGAAGCCTAGGCGGGAGTCGTATAGTAAGCACTAGCCTATCTAACAATAAGGTAAATCAAGTATTCTCCAACGCCAACCGCCAAAAACCTTTGACTAATAAGATAGATGTAAGATATAGTAGATAAGGTATTGAACGCTAGGTTTGAGGACGGCCAAGTAGAAACATCTCGACGACGTCCAAATAGCCCTGATAGTCAATAGATAAATTGTAGTGCTAAAAATGCGAATGGCGATTCAGATGATGTAAGGGGAAGCCGGGAGATAGACGAAGGCAATGACAATTAGCTAATAGAAGATAATAGGGAGGGCGGAGATAATATAGAGCTTGAAGGCGAAGAAATGGATAGTAATAAGGGACGCCCCAAGGAGGCTAAGGATAATAAGATATTAGATATAGAAGAGGAAGACTAGTTATTAGAAGATGATAAGCTCTTAGAACTGGGTTTGCAGTAGATTGCGGATCTAGAAGCTAAGGCAGGCATTGAAGCGGTAAGAGCAGTTGTCTATAGTGATAACGAAGAAGAGGATGACATCGCGCCACGATCGCTTCGGAGAAGGAAAGCGGCTTTCACAAAGGTATGTCTATTATCTTATCGAAAATTTTAGTCTTAATACACAATAGAGTATAGGAAACAACCTAGCGCAGTCTAACTCAAGGAAGTCTCCTCTCGAGATATAAAAGAATAATAACTGACTTCTGGACTAGGGAGTATAACTGCCGAGGTAGATAACGGAGCCAAATTTATAGTCAAGCCTAATATGACCTAGCCAGTATTCGTCAAGTCCACAAAACTAGGGCTACGACTAACAGACGCTATTATCTTCTACTAGACCCCGCGCATAATTAAATTAAAGACAGAGGAGATACTAATAAATAGCTTTAGGGATCTAAAGAAGATAATAGAGAGGTTAAGTAAGGAACAGGCTAAAATAGTTCGAATTTGTAGACTAGATACTATATTTCCGTACTCTCCTAGCTAGTATGCGTCGCAAAGGATATTTAGAAGAAGCAGGGTTAAGGTTATATTAGATAAGTTCGTTTAAGATATTTTTATTACTTGTTGATTTTTGATATATAATATAAAGCTTTTGTCTAAGCGATTGTTTTAATTAATTTAAGCTTGGGATATTTAGTAGGGAAGGTGGCTATTACAATTGTTTTTCATTTTATAAGATGGATATCGTTTTTCTGGTAGCCTTTACTAAATAGCAATATAATCATAATATAAACACATTTCGTACCTTTGCAATAAGAAGCTAGGTCTTTATAAATAGTGCGTGTGCTGTATATACAGACAAGGCCAGGATTAGAGACACTACAAACAAGGGCGACCTATCTGTCGCAATTAAAAGAGATAACTAGGTGTATTTGGGACACAAAGTCGATGAGCGCGCTGATGTTGTATTAGACATATTAGTCAATTATAAAGATAATCGTAGCCCTAATAGAAAAGGCGCGAGTCGCATTCTAGGGACTATATAAGGAATAGGGGATATGATCGAGAACAGCTCGGAGAGTAATAGAGAAAACATCCCTAACTACAGCTCGATAGACACTAGAACTATTTACAAAGAAAAAGATGACCAAGAAAAATAGGACACATATAACACTACAGACAGTCTTTTTATAAACAGCTTTAAAGACTATAAGTGAGAAAACAGGGTTGGCAAAGACCAGTCAAAAATTCTTTGGTGGGTGGTCAATGCCCCTAAAAAAGGGGACCTCCGCAAAATGTTTTTTGACGCTATTGACCAGTCTTTGACCACAACTGCCATTTTCCCGGTTTGCGGATGTTGCTGTTTAAGGGAGGAACTAAAGGTATATTACTCTATTATACGATTACTAACTTTCCTTTTTAGTTGTCTAAGATACCCCCTTTCCTTTAGCTAGTTGTACGAGCTTGTGTGCGGCTCTCACAAGTGTGGGACTTAAACAAAGCAGTTTCACCTCTACGTAGTGTTCAAGACAAGTACCTTATAAGAGGGAAACCAAGAATCTGCAATCCTTTCTTTTACTCTTTTGTCTTTTTAAACTAAGTTAACTTAAGAAAAGAAGAAGAGAAAAGAAGTGTAGGGTAGAAGTAAGGTTCGTACGAAGCTAGCCAAGGGAACCAATAAGAATCGTTAGAGAATCGATGAATCGGTTATCGATTCCGATTAGTCATCGATTCTTTATCGATAAGAATTAGTGAGAATTTTTGACTAGCCTGCCTGCTTTGTCTCTTAATGTTTGGCCAAGTGTCAATGTGGTGGTTGCCATGTTAGAAATTATATTCGGAGGGACTACACCCGGTGGCATTCTTTACTCTCTGTGCATCCATCAGGCGACTGTGGGAGTTCGACCGTGTTGGAGGTATTGCGTCAGCACCATTTGACGTCAATAAAGATGGGCAGCAGTTGTATCGATAGTCTTAGGATTTCTTTGGGGACGGCATGGAATCCACGATTCTGCCAAAGCAAGTTTATACAATCGTTCTTGTTCAACGATAGTATCGTTCAACTCTATAACAGTTATGGATTCTCATTTTCGAATGATTCTCTCTCCCCTCTTCGCTGTCGACATGTCACAATCGGAATTGAAGGTCAAATCGAAAGTATTTACTCGACTAACTCCGCGCACCAGACAGGCACAATGCGCGTTCAACGACACGGTTCTGTTGTTTGAACGCCACTCCTCAGAATATGAGCATATCAGAAAGTCCCTATATGTAGAGCCATTCAAAACTTATCTCGAGACACATAGTATTACTGAAGACTCCGACATAGAACGTCCTCGTGAAATATCGTCGACGCCAGGCGTGGGAGCTACCGGGAGCGAGTCTGAGGGATCTCGGCCGGTGCATCCCGCATTACAATTTGGAGGGCGTTTCAACCTCTCATTTGACGTTCCTCCATTGCCTCCCAGATTGGGTTGGTTTATTGGCACTGGCCGTTGGGGTCCAACCACGACAGATGGAGGGATCTACTTACTGCTCGCGCCTCGAGGCACGCTGTTCTCAGAATATGATATTTATGGATGGCATGCACGCTTGCAATTCGACAAAACTGGCGGGCTTTATCTCCACGCGCTCCATCCCCGTAATCCATCCATCGTTATGGGGAATGACACATACATCGAGGGCAGCAGGGTCTTCACAGACTATCGGACTCTTCTATCTTTCGAGAGATACATACGCACTGCCTTTCTTTTCGACTCGCCTAAAAGGCCCGGTGCTGATCTGGATACGGTCTGCGGACGGATCAAACCTGGACCACTTGGAATGGCAGCAACGTCCTCTGGCTTCCTCCAGAATATCGATCCTCAAGTTCGATAGTAGAGGAAACACAATTGCTATTGGCTGCCATTCGGGCAGAGTCACAGAAGAGGTGGTTAAGGCCGCAGCAGGGAATTCGGGCAACACAGGAAGCTCACTAATGGAGGATACGGAGACTACTTGGTCAGAACTGTCTTGAGATTAGGTATGCTTTGTGAAGTCTTCTCAATGTTTGACTTTCGAATCTGCGCATCAGCTCCCTGGAAGACATTTTTTAAAGCCAGGTAGACCAGTCTTTCATCTCTCGTCTTTGAGGCATAATTTTCGCTCCTACACGAGAATAATCTTTTCCTTCGTCTGCCATCTCTTCTGAAGCGACCCCGAAGAAACTGCCGCAATGGCGAAAACGGCGTTGCGATAGATATCAGCCATTCTCGCTCATTCTCTGCGCCAGTCGTCTCTATCACCTTGGACGATGCAGAGGGAGTCAATCCAGATATACGCTATCTCCAAGGCTCTTGCAACTGTTACAGCATCTTGAAATGCTGGAGAGACCGAGTAATCATGATTTTAGGACTTTTGTATTGCGATTTTGAGGAAGACTTAAATAAGGCCTTAACATTCTAGATTACAGAGCCCCAAGATCATGATTTCGAGGACTTTATTAATATATAGCCAAAACGCCTTTATATTTATAATGTACTTAGAAAATAGCATAGTTATGTAATATAATTAATTTGTGTATTATATAAACCTAATTGTACTCATAATGGTTGAGTTATAAGTAGGTTAAATTCTATGATTTTTGTGGTGTCGCTTTTTTTGTGGAATCATGATTTTTGCTAGTTATGCAAGTCGCCTTGCCGAGCTGTCGCCATCCCGAGCTGTATCGGTCTGACTCTTTCGCCGACGGAACCCCGCTTCAGCTATCAACAGCGATCGAAATAAGAACAACTTGCCACGAAGAACGGCCTCAGTTTCTATTTCAATTAATGTTTACACTAGATTAATTGACTATCGTATTATTGTTATGGCCAACAACAACAACGACGGTACCACTTCTACTACTGCGACCCTCGACACGAGCTCGAGTAAGCTAGTGGGAGAGCATGCCTCCAAAAAACTAGTCGAAGATGGCTACGACCAAATCGCCCCTCGTTATCTCGAATGGGTAACAGGTCGTTCCTCGCCTCGTCTGCGGTATCTCGATAAACTACTTGAACTCCTCCCCAAAAAGTCTCGCCTATTGGAATTAGGTTCGGGAGCAGGCGTTCCATGTACTCAACTGCTTGCGCAACAGCATGAAGTGACCGGAATCGACATCAGTTCTGCTCAGATCGAACTTGCGAGGAAGAATGTCCCCAGTGCACAATTTGTAAAGGGGGACATGATGACGCTTGAGTTTGAGAAAGGGAGTATTGGGGCCGTGGTAGCCTTTTATTCGATGTTTCACCTACCGAGGGAGGAGCAGGCAGTGATGTTGAAGAGGATTGGGGAATGGTTGTGCGATGGTGGATATTTGCTTGTGAATCTCGGAGCGGGAGATGATCCGGGATCGATTAACGAAAATGTTCGAAACACCGATCCCTTTGCCCTTCAAGATATTTCCTACGATCAGTCTACTACACTCAAGAAACAAGAAGCACTGACTCGAGAAATAGTGGCTAGGAGGAAAGATGTACTGGAGCAGTTTTGACGCGACAGTTAATGCGGAGATGGTAAAGGGAGCTGGGTTTGAGTTGATTGAAGAGGAGGTTACGAATGAGGAGGAAACTGAAACTGTTGTTCAATTCCTCTGGATACTGGCCAGGAAGAGGAAAGCCGGAGGGAATTGAAAAACGTCAGGCTTGCGACGTATTAGCATCCAAAGAGGACACTAATTTGGAGAACTATAAGCTGAAGAAAAGGCAACGAAATTCATGATTTCAACTCCTTATGCATCCTTTTGAGCGAAATATACAGCGAAAACAGAGAATCCCCCCTTAGAGACCCGGCAGCAAATAAACCCAACAAAGGCCGTTAACATTCAAAAAACCGTTTCGGGATCCCAATGGGGATAGCAACAACGTTTACTGCAACTTCCTCCCCTTTCCAGCAGCTGTCGGCACTCTATCTGGGCCAAAGAGACCGAGCAAGTATGCTGTTCGAACCGAGAAAAGCACGACCTGGATATCGAATGTCAGCTCGCCATCCATTGCCACCAGTCTCCACTATGCTTACCGTAGCACCAATGTTTCCCCAAGCCATCGCATTCCAGTTCGCAACATCAACCATCCTCTCATACTCCATCACATAACACGTGACGGCAACATGACCGATATCTGCCAGCCAAAGAGCAATGACATAGTTTCTGACGACCTTGGCTTCGGTAGTGCTGTACAATACAGCAATTCCGACCATTGCGAGGAGTAGGTAGATGTTGCCCAGCTGTAACGCGACCATTTTCGCGTTTGCAGTGATAGGCTCAAGAGGAGAGAGCGCGATTTGCTCGGCGACGAACCATTCCGGAGAGATGAAGGGGGAGACGGCTCCAGCGATTCTGTTTCCTTTGATTAAAAGGGAGATACTGGCAATTTGTGGAATTGAACTCACAGTGATATTGGCTCCAGGACCGTGAAGATAAATTTCGGGAAGGGTGGAAGTACGGAGGTCATACTTGCAATACAGTAGGTGTTTAACAGGTGAGTGTCTGATATGGATGAGGTTGTGTTGCTTGCTCGTACTCTGCCTAGGTGTTTGGTATATGAGAAGCTGCTGCTGGGTCAATTCGTCCTTTGTAGGTTACATGTGGAGAAGCGGAGAAGCTCGGCATTCTCCGACGACCTCCACTCGCAAAATACACAGTACACCACCCACACCCAGAAATCAACAACGAATGCAACTTCATCAAGTCAATTTCTAGCCATGATCATCCGCAGAATATGTATACGACTATTGAGCCCCGGCTAATAGCACTGCTCAATAACGATGTCCCCTCCGAAGCCTATTCGACGTCACCTTCTCTCGAACTCCCGCCCCTCCACGATCCAAACATTCTGAAAGCCTCTGGACGACCTTTGCTGCTCGAGCCAGACGCAAGCAAGCGCAATGGCAAGCCGTCGCCAAGTTCTCAATTGGCGCCGCAGCACCCTGCCTTGATCTCGAACATCAGTGAAGACGACACCAAGACGAATGAGTCGAAGAAGGCTGCGGATCGCACGCTGGGAAATTCTTCGCCACAGTCGCTGCGGAAGATACTGGACGATGATACGGGGAGGAACCCTGCATCTTCGACTAAGAAAAGGAACATCGTGGAGAGCAGCAAGGATGATTTTGTCCAGCTGCCACAACCGCCAAAGAAGCAAAAGGCTACGAAACAAGTTGTTCCGCCCATCATCATCGGTCTCTTCGAACCTCCTCCACAAGCCGCGCTTTTTCCCCCAATTGCTTCAAGCTCTTTCCACGACAGTCATGGCAGAAATAGTCTGAACACTGTACCTCCAAAGGTAAACGAGTTAGATACATCAAGGTCGGATGATTGTTCCGCCGCAGCGGATAAGAAGAAAGTAGCTGGGAAAGACAGAGTAAAGAAAGATGTGAAGGCCAGGAAGAAGTGGACAGAAGAGGAGACGAATAATTTGTTGTTGGGCGTGAGCAAGCATGGCGTGGGAAGATGGACGGACATACTTGAAGACCCGAGTTTCTCGTTCAACGACAGGTCCGGAGTCGACTTGAAAGACCGCTTTAGAACATGTTGCCCCGCTGAATTGCGAGGAAAGGGTACCAAAGGCAAGAATATTACGCAACGAGCGGAGAAGGGCTCAAGTAAAGGGTGGAACCAAGGAAAGTCCAAGTCTAGTCTCATGTCAGAGAACATTCTCATCGACGAAGACGAGGTCGATGCCAACACCGGCGCTGAAGATGTCTCTTTGCCCAAGTCACGCAAAAGCCGAGCTCACCGGAAAAAGCTCGAAGACCTGGCACAACTTGGGATTGAGGGTCCTTTTCGGAAATCTCAGCGTCGTGAAAGGAAGCCGTTCTCAGATCAAGATGACCGCGAAATCCTGATGGGATACGACATTTATGGCCCTGCATGGACACGAATACAGAGAGATCCTCGATTTCATTTGCAAAACAGGCAGCCAACGGATCTAAGGGACAGATTCAGAAACAAGTACCCAGAAAAATTTCGTTCGGATGAGTCTAAGGAATTGAAAGAAGCACATCAAGACGTCCAGAAATTTGAATCGCGGGAGAAGGAGGGCGTGACTTCAAGCCAGCCAACATCCACCCTTCAGCCGTCCTCAAGTCGAGAAGGTCTGCGAATCGAGCAAATGATCTCCTCTGAATCCGAAATCGAGAAGGCAACCTCGAAAGGACTCCCTGCACAACCCCTCCTGTCAAATTACAACTTTGGCGTATTTCCTGAGCAGCCAGTAGAATCTGCAGACGGCTTACCATTCACCCAATCCTTCGACTGGGGCAGCGGAAGCATGACTGCACCATTTTCTGGTAACATCGGAGAGATGGATATTTCAAGGCTGCTGCTGGATGAATCGTGGATTGATTCAACTGTCAAGGAGAAGCCGAGCTTTACCGATATCAATAGCATTATTACGAGCAGTGCGGATTCGCTGCCACAAGTGCCGAGTTTCTTGAACATGCTTGTCAGCGACGACCAGATGAATATTCCGTCTTCTGATACGTCGTTTGGATGAACATAAGTCATGATTTTTACGATACTGGAGCAGGATATTTTCCGCGGCACAGGGGAAGGACTGGACGGTGTTTGATTTAGGATTGCATTGGAGATGGACAAATACCAGGATGTTATATATGTCGTCTTGGCGGTTGTGCTGCGATGCTATGATGTGTCACGTTTGCAGGAGCAGTATAAAGGATGTCGAAAGGTCGCGAATCGGAGTCTATGGAGGGGCATTTGGGGCATTTGGGGCATTTGGTGCATTCGAGAGGCTGGGTATACCACATTGGACTGCGGCGTTAACGGCACTGGCTCGCTAGTATCAACATCAAAATAGAGGTTTGACATACAATCATTGAACTTTGGTTCTTTCCTCGTCTTTGTTGCGATGACTACGTCAGTATCAGCACAATGTAAAGCGCAAATTCATCTCCTCGATACCATTAGATCTATGCGTTGAACTTCCCTCCGATGGGGTAGCCGCCACGCCCAGCAATTCCAATACAACCCAAGCAATTTGCCCTAAAGTGTATAGCTTCCTGCGGATTGGGACGCGTTTATCGGACCGACATGATTGAGGAGGCTTAGACATTGCGATGGCGCCCTAAAGCAACAAGTGCATGCCCGTGTCATGAGGCTGAGCTGACCTTGGAAGTCATGAAGCTTGAGTCCTGGATTTGTGATAAAGAAACAACAGTATCAATTGGATCACTTGCGACCCTCTGTTTACAACATCCTCTTTCCGACAGGAAGCTGCCAACCTGGCCAATACCTCTCTGTCCCGAGCCAGCCCACGATGTCGAAAACATTCCAGTAGAGGCAACAGGTCTCGAAAGCTAAGAGATCTATTCATCCGTGCTCGGGATCATCCACGATGGAACTATGGTCCCGTCATCAGTTGCCTTGTCCCCCAATAACAAGGTTCTCTACCTGCAATGCTACGTCGAGCCTTTTGGGCTAATGCTCACAAAGAGAGGCTGTTCACCGAATGCGATATAAGTAAAGTCTATGTGATTTCAGCAGAAAGTCTGTAAGCTCTATATTGTCTCTGGTACTCCTCCCTAAAAGCTGAACTGGAACGCGCGGTGAAGAGCCATGGTCAGCCTCTGAAAATCGTTCTACGGGGTACTTTTGTTATCGAGTTGAGTTCGGGATCCCGAGCAAGAGAGGCAACTGAAACAGAGGAAAAGCAATACCTATCAATTAATGTTTATGCGGGGAGCATTATGGAGTTCTTTGGGGATAATGCAATGTTTGTTTTTGGACGTTTAGCCGAAGTCATATTCATGGTTTCGGGTTTTACTGGTATGTATCATCGCTCAAACTTAGTAATTTCCCCGGGAGCTGTTAATTGATGCAAAGCTATAAAGCCAAGTCTTCTCAATGTCTTACACTCTTTGGAAAAATGAAATCCATTGAAATTATACTGATATTGTGCGTCGTAGAAGACGATGCATCTGCTTTGGTACTCGGATACGACGCCTCGGACCCAAACGTTTTCAGACATTAGTTCAGCTAGCAGTTGGCTGGCACAACGAATGCGAAACGGGGCATGGATTATGTCCTAGGACACTTGAGACCAAGTTGCCACCCAGGGTTCTTGAAATATCTTCGAGTGATGGCACTAACCAGCTGTGTCTTTGTTCTATTGAAGATGGCGAGACTAGAAAATTTGCGGCGCTATCATATTGCTGGGGAGGTCCCCAAAGATTCATGACAACAACGGACAACCTCACCTCGCACTTCGAATGCATAACAGAAGTCAAATAACTAAAGACAATTTGGGACGCCGTCAAGACTACTCGTGCGTACTCTTGGTATCAGGCATTTGTGGATAAACTCGCTTTGCATTTTGCAAGACTCCAACCAGGATAAAATGATCCAGCTGACCCTCATGGGCAGCATTTATCGTAACGCATATGTCACCTTCGCAGCTTCGGTTGTTGAGGCAGGTTTTCTAGAGAAGCCCCCTCGGATGAGTTATTCTTGAATTCCAAACAATGGACCGCAGCAGTATCAGTCAGTCTGACGAATCAGACGATCATATGAGGCAAAATCATGTATTAGTTGATAACTACGGGGTCCAGAATCGTAGGATTGCCAGAACCCCTAGCTATAGCTAACGAACGCTAAGCCTAATCGAGAAACTGTCACTGTAGCAACTGACAGTCTTGACGTATTATAATAGTGTATATCTTCCAACTTTGGACCTGTTATCTGACAGAGCATGGACGGTGCAGGAAAGATTGCTGTCACCCCACGGTCTGATTTTCCCAGAGAGGGGATTGGGCTGCCATTGACGGGGCTGTTTTGAAGGATGTGACAAGTAAAGATAGGCTTCTTGCTCGAAAATTTAGCCTTTTTCATCACTCGGGAGCCAACGAGTGTAAATATGGAGCAGTCTTGTCGGCATGATTGCGGTAGAAGGGCCTGTGATTGAAGTTACTATGGCTAGAAATCGACCAAACAGACTTCCCATGGGGTATGATCTCTGTCTTGTTACCCCCTGAAAATTAAGAGGAAGAAGACGAGTGCGTTGGCGTAGGATCCATTGATCCAGCGCCTGGCTGACCACATAATGTCAATTTCTACAATCTTGGACTCGTGACTCGATATGAAGCAGATACAGGAGAAAATACAATTGTTTGTGATGGCATCCTACTCCTGCGCCTGGCGTCTTCATTTAAGCCCAACGATTTCGTTCGCGCAGGTTGGTTTCACTGTTTCAAGAATTTTCATAAATGGTCTGAAAGCAGAAGCTCGCAATATATTGAGTAGTCAATGTTTGTTTAGGCGTGCTATGTTAATATGGTATTGAGATCAAATAATATTATGGCCAAATATGTCATATTCCTAGGTAGGACTTGAAGGCTTTGGTGCGCGCATTTCTAGCAGTAATGACGACGTTGATAAATGTGGTTTCGGGTGTGTATCGGGATAGAGTGATAACGAGTGATGAGTTTGGATCGTGTATTTGGTAGCAGCTTTAGAGGCCTCGTAGCATTTATAGGCTTCTAACATTTAAATCGCTAAGAAAGCCGTTCTCTTGGTGACAGATTAAACGGGAGTGGGAATGAGGAAGTGTCCCAGACATGCTCGATCCTCAGCACAATCCAAAGAGCATTATGAAATCGTAGGAAATGCCATTGCTCAACAGGGAACATCGAATTCTGCAGAACTGATTTGCATCTTAACTAGTGTTCCAGCTGCTTTTACTCCGATATTTGGAATTTACTTACAGAACTATCAAGGGTATATCAATTAAAACAAGTAAAAGTCTCCCATAGACGACCACAGACTGAGGAGAATTGGGCTATTTCTCTACTCTGGAGGTACTTCAGCCTGACTTCGGCCCGTCAAATGCTTTTTTCCAAATCAGAATACAACATTCGAACTTTGGAAATATAATTCTCCATTCTAGGTACAAGTACGGCTGTAATATGAAGATGAATTTCTCAATTTCAGCTTCTCTTGACTAAAAGCGGATTCAGCTCACGGTGCGCAAATTTCAGCCCTGAGTATAAGGTTGCGTCGCTTGCAAAACCGGCTTCCCTCTCCACGCGCTGGAATTTGCCTTCGTACTTGCCTTCGAAATGAGCTGAAAGCTCAGAGAGAAGGTGATTCGAAGAGAGAGAGAGTGCGTGGTTTCGGCAAAACGTTAATCCAAAATTACTAATCTTCATGATCCTTGCTCTATTCCTTGACTAGCGTCCTTCTTTAATCCGGTCTTGGCGTTTTCTCTAAAATATTTCAGCACTCGACGTTAGTATTCTTCTCACGTGTCATGCTTATCAGCTTTGACATTCCTTTTTATACAGGGTGTTTTAGCTTTGTGACAACTTCGTCTTGACCAGTGTATTATTATCTAAGGTTAGGTTACTGAGACGTTTTTAGTTCTGGGTTAGTATACTATATTAGTCTTCATTTCGCTTATTAGAGACCCTCTTATTATTTTGATGATGTAATTTTATTCTACAATTATATATCCTTGTTATAGGCACTACTTATAATAGTCCTGATAGTGTCTTCTCCATTTTTACCTACTAAATCCCGCTCTCGACCTTCTAACGTACAAGATGAAACGATGCTGAGTGCTAGGGGGCAGGACCGGGACGAGCTGGCTACAAGGATTGAGCAACAACGCGCGAAGATTCGGGCACTTGAGATTGCGGCCGAAGAACGCAGGCGAACTGATATAATAGATGCCTCTTGTTTTACAGTAATCTTCGAAAGCGGCTTCTCCCTAAAACACTCTCATACAAAAAAGGCAGCCCCACTTTTTAGCTAATCCTTGTATACAATTTTCCCGTTTAAAGTAAGGCGCGGGACAACGGTTATATTCTAATGTACCTAGCTATAGTATGCTACACTGTGCGGATTTGCACTTGCAAAATCAGTTTCGTCCTATTTAAAATTCTGAGCACAGACTACATCAACTGTTTTTGGCGCTGACACCGTTCTCCTCTTGTAGGAGAAAAGAAAAGACCTATATAGACGACGATGCTCGACTAGTAGGAGACCCCTGCTAGCGGAGCGAATTAACCCGTACACCTGGAGATGTCGAAAGATCGGCAGCAACAACGCCCGGCGAAGTCAAAAAGCCTTTGGGACAGTCTTATCTCTCGCGATATGTGCAAACATGAAAATTGCGCTAATTTTGGCCCTGCTTGGGCTTCTCCTGGGGTCTGTCGATGGCTTTTATCACAATTTCAGGCTCGCTGCAACTCGTAGGCAAGCTCTCCGGTCCAAGGCTGCAACTCAGCCGGTAGGTGGTGCAGTGCAGCAGGCCATCTCAAACGCGAGCTTCTCCTTCGCAAGTGAACTGGAGATTCGACGTTCCTTGTCGCTGTTCTCGCGACAGGGAGTGGAATGTGACCCTGGATACTGTAAGGCTTGACGAGCCCATGAGTTACCGCTAGGCTTGTGAGACAAACTGACAGGTAAATTGCAGACCTATGCCCCAACGATCGATGTTGTGAGGACGGTTACAACTGCGTCGCAGACGGCTGCTGCCAGGGCACCCAGGAGCAGTGTGGTAGCGATGGCTGCTATGACCCAAATACGGAGGTTTGCTGTTCTGACTACAGCACTCACTGCCAAGATGGCTACGCGTGTGTCAGCGGCGGGCACTGTTGCCCGACTGGCCAGGAGCTGTGCGGAACCGACGGGTGCTATGATTCCAAGACGGAAGTCTGCTGCTCTGCGACCAGCACGCACTGCGAGGAGGGCTACGCCTGTGTAAAAGGCGGCAACTGCTGTCCTACGGGCCAAGACCTTTGCGGAACCGACGGGTGTTATGACCCTGACACACAGGTCTGCTGCTCGTTGACTTCGAGCCACTGTGACAAGGGGTACGACTGTGTGGAAGGCGGCACGGGGTGCTGCCCAACAGGCCAGCAACCATGCGGAGATACAAAATGCTACGACCCTGACGCAGAGATCTGCTGCACCGACTCAGGCGATGCATGGGCCTGTGACAAAGGCTATGAGTGCTGCGATCTGTCCGGCGGCTGCTACGAGCCAAACTCCGAGATCTGCTGTGCCAGCGGCGCCTGTCCCGAGGGCGACAGCTGCTGTGAGAACCAGTGCTGTAAGTCTGTCGCAACATGCGGCTCAGACGGGTTCTGCACGGCGACTTCCACGCCCTCGGTCTCCACATCCACGTCGTCTCCCACCACGAGTTCCACGACCCCACCGATCACCACCCCGAAGCTTACCACTACCACCACAGGCTGCACCACGCCAACGCTCACCACAACGCAGTCCTTCACCGAAACCATCCCCTTCACCTACGACCCGAGTCGCTCCGTTGTCGCCAAAGCAGGGCCCTCCAAAGGCGCCACCATCCCCGATACCAACGCCGCTGTCCTTGAGAACATGTGCAACGGGATCAAAGCATTCACCAAGCAAACCTCGCAGACCATCACGCTCACGTACGGCGGGCCCTGCTTCCGGCAGCAAAACAACGCCATCATGTGCCCGCGGTCCAAAGGCAAGCGGTGGTGCGCCGCAGGCGTGCAATCATACATCCAGAGCTTCTACCCGACGGGCGTGCCGCCGTGGGCGACCGCGGCGATCACCGCGGCGGGGGACATGTCGTGCGACGAATTCCCCTTCGCGAATAGCCTTGAGGGCGGCAATCCCGCGCGGGGTTCGGTCGTATGCGTGCCGTCCGAGGACCAGACCTGGCAGGGGCAGGTGCTACTTCCGTATTTCAACTGGCGGAACCCGAAGATCCGGCCGGGTGAGAAGTACGTGGTTGAGATTGTTGGGTGGAGCTGCTCGGCGCAGGCGCCAATGCCGAAGGGGAAGAGGGGGTGGGGGTTAGAGAAGCGGGATGCGTTTTCCGCAGCGGGGGTTAACATGACGGGGCGTGGGTTCTCCTCCCGTTGCTTACGACCTCCTTGTGAATCTTACAGTTGACTGACGCGATGGCGTTTCTAGCTGAGATGTGGCACTCGTTCGACTCGAACAACCCGACCCTGAATCTGATGCCCATGCCCTTGGGCGACCTGACTGCAGGATCGTAAGTTACTGATACAGGACAAGGTGGTTGGGCTTCCTGACACTTTCCCCAGGTACACGGCCAACATTAGCATCACCGGAAATCTCACCAATATCACTCTTTTGGACGGTCTAGGCTATGACTATAACACGACGACTAATACGGACGGCAGCATCTCTTTCACCCTGTCTGAAGACACAGATGACGTGAGTCTGACCGGCACGACGTATGATGATAACGTAGAAGTTGTGTACAGCGCGTCACAGCTCGCGGCGGCTCCAACCTCACCACTCACTTCAACAGCGGCTTCACCAAGTCCGACGAGCGATGCCGTTGACTTGACCATAACAGGGTGGTCTTTACTTGCCACAGCTCTTATCACGATCTTCATAGAAGTTTTATTGTAATTTCAATTTGTCTGTCTTTGGGAGGAAGCCCGATTTCGCTAGGGACAGTACACTTCAAAAGTACCTGAATTTTTGTTCAATTAGCGATAGCGAGTGATGACTAAAAACGTAGATAATGACCAGAGCTCGGGGGAGGAGGTACTTCAGAATCTTACTCTTGCACTACGCTATACTAAAACAGCAAAGCTGCATGCAAGGGTTAACTCTGAAAGTGGGGCCGTCCTTTTACGAGAGAGTGTTTGGGAGGAAGCCGGTTTCGAAGTTTACTGTACCGCTGGTGATAAGGTCGCCATTTAGGCCTGGTTTGGTAGCTACGTCTTTATAGACAAGTCTAGGAAAACTGCCAACCTTTCGCCTACTGAAGCTGTGGAAGTTGTAAGCTGGTATTACTACTTCGTCAAGTGTAAATAACAGCCTGGTTACTAAAGGGAAACGTATATTTTAGCAGAGTTTTGTCTTCTCTTAATATGTACTTCTTTATACTATATAGGCTGTTCATCTCTATGGTCTATTCTTTCTGTGGTTATGACTCAATGCAATCCTAACTAATGGCTCTTAGGCCTTTGTCATGTGTTCGCTTATACGGGGTGTGCACCATACCTGAAACTTTGTCGATTTTGTTAACCATAGACTTATCAACAGATTATTCTAACATATCTTTCCAAAATTCCAATACTTTATACCGAATTTCGAAGGCTTCGTGTGAGCCGCAGGCTGGCACCCATGTCTTAGCTTGCTAAGAATAGAAGGGACTTCGAAAAGCCTTACCAAAACTTTCGACACCGAAAACCGGGTATAAGTTACGCCCACCAGCGGGTGTCAGAATTCGTGACGCACTAACAGAACTCCCGCACACTTTGGATGAATAGCAACACAGCAACAACCATTCAAAACCTCTTGTAATCTGACAGGAAGCAATTTAAGCTTCTTCTTAAGCATTTAATAACCTTTTAGATGATATAATTACGTTCTTGATAATTTAATATACTAATGAGAGCGACGACTGTTTTTGGCGGAAGCAATTTTTGGTGGTCAGTGCGTTACGAATTCTAACACCCACTGGTGGCCGACCCGATTTCATTTCCCGTGACTTTTTACACGTGAGCCTTTTTGAAAGTTCGAAGGCTTCGTGCGAGCCGTAGGCTAGCACCCATGTATCTTTCCTTTCTCCTGCCGCACAAGGGACATGTCTCTCGCTAGCCAAAAGCAGTTAGTACAGAACAGCGATGCTGAAAACTAATCTTGCCAAACTCTTCGAAAGCATTACTAAGCAACCAGAATGTATGAGTTGTCATACATTACAACGGCTTCGGCTTTTGCGGTATCGTATAGGGGCCGCAATAGCATACGGAGAGTGAGCTTCAATTGACTAAGGTAGGGAGTAAAACAGCTTTAGACGCGAAACGAACACTGATGAACATATTTCAGAAGTATCATGCGAATCAATGGCTGAAACAGATTGAGTGACTGATATCTTGTTGATTGGAATCAGTGACTACTGTAAGCCTATTTCCCTGATCTCCATGTTGTGACTGACTCCCCATCTCCCAACGCCATTGAACGACCAACCAAATCAATCTTCCTTTTTGTTGTCATCATCTTTCCTTGGCTCGAAGTTAAGCTTACTGATGCGTTAGTTGTGATCTTGCCATTGAAAGAAGAGGCTACTTACTGCATTGCCATTGTAGAATTGCTGATCATCTCGATCACGGTCTCTCAATGTTCTGACATTGATTGCTGGATTGGCGTTGGCTGCTGCCGGATCAGCTGGTCTCTCCTGATTTGGAGGTGCAGCAGCACCGCCACCACCACCACCCAAGAAGCCCCCTAGCACTCCAGTAACCAGTCCAACTCCAGAAGACACCAGACCATAACCTCCAGAAGCAACTCGGGATACAATTCCTGCAGAAGCGCCATCCTCGTATGCTGACGTATAGGCTTGGACAGGAACGAGGATTAGGGTTGCGCTAGGTGTAAGCCCTTGGGAATATAGGGTCTGTTCCTCATCCGATATGGAGATATTCTTATTTGGAAGTGGGGTCAATACATGCTTGAACGTGTATGGAGTGTCTCCAGTCTGTTGCTCGTCAATCCAGGGCCGAACATTAGCTCGGAGTGAGCCATCGGAAGGAAATCGTGAGCGGATAGTTGATCCATCAAATAGCCGTATTTGCAGCGCACACTGACTAGACTTGTTCGTTGACGAAGGTTGAACAATTGAGCTCGAAGCAGCCAGTTCACCATCCTCCTTCTCAGCATCCTCCTTGGCCTTAGCGTGTGCCTTCCGTTGAGCCTCTCGCCTTCTCTCGGCTTTATCATCTTCTACACGCTTGAGAATCCGCTCACGTTCTGCTCTGGCGTCCTGCTGGCGTTTCTTCTGCATCAAGGCGTATTTCATATCGGCTGATTTTTGGGTGCCAACTGGGGTTTCTTCTTCCATGGCTGCCTTTCGGGCTTTAGCTTCAGCCATTCGCTTGGCCTTTTCGGCGGCTTCCTTTTCTTTCTTGTCAACTTCTAGACGGGCAGCCCTTTCAGCGAGCATATCTTGGACCTCACGTGATTCTTGCTGAGTACTTGCCGCTGGAGCTGGCGATGAGGTCTCTGAAGAGCGGCTGGCTTGAGCAGGTTGAACTGCTTGTGTGTCTCGAGTGGGTATCGTAGCTAAAGTACTACTGCCGGACGCAGCTGGTTGTGACGGTGCAGCAGTCGCAGCACCCAACTGGAATACAACCCCTAGACGTCTTAAGAATTCATCTTTGGTGACCCCAGAAGTAATGTATTCCTTTAGATCTTGATTCCTATTTTAAAAAAACTTAGCTAGATACCAACAGCTGGAATGAATTCATGGGGAGATTTCGAATGGAGTGGCATTCCGCACATGGTCAGGGGTTCCTTTGAAGTTAAAGAAATTGAAAATTGGTTCACAAGATATCAATTAATCAATCCACTTGAAAACCTTGGACTTCCACCGCTCAGTTTATCATATGAATTACTTGTCCAAGTAAAAGCGTCAATGTCAACCATATGCAATCGACAGAGATAACCTGTGGCAAGCAGCCAAGTTCAACCGCTTGACTGAACTAGGTATTGATATATTCTAAGCCAATTTTCACAGCACCATGACTCAGATAATTGAAGAGCAAGTTAAAAAGAGGGATAAAATAAAAGTGGCCGGGAAAAAACGTACTTGATGAGGACAAGAGTAGGAGTCTTGGGCAAAGGATATATCGCCGCCAAGAAACCAGCCTCCTGAGAGCCGGCGACCAGGCGGAGGAGAATGGTCTGATCCGAAAAGGAAGATTTCAACTTGAATCATTCGTTAGCTTCTTAAAATCATCTACTAGGGAATATGTGGAGCTTACAGTCTCATCTTGAAGAAAATCATTCTCCCAAAGCTTGCCCTCCTCGCCATCGTCTGAAGACACATTGTCAGCTGCAAATCATATAGAATGTGGTTGACAAATAAATACCTGTTACAAAGCAAGCAACAAGCTTGGATTCTTGAATGGCTTTGGTAATACCGCTTTGTAAATCCCCGTCATAAAACATCTTGATCGATATGAGATGGTTGTTGTGATGATGGAGATCAAGAGGATTGGCAATCAAAGGTGGTCGCTTCGGAAAGAAAGCCTGTTTGCTAAATTAGCAAACAAAGACTCTCACAAATAATGGGAAGACATCGAGATATTCAACATCTTTCATTGGTCTTCCAGCAACAGCAATTATGAATATCTCGAGGACCTTTTTGCACCAGTCTCGCAATCTAGGTGCAGTACGAGCATTTTCGAAGAAATTCCGGCGCTCCGCTCTCTCCAATTGTCCAGCATGCAGGCACCTATCACAAACCACCCGACGGCGAGCACAGCAACCTGGAGACGACCCCAATTTCATGTCCATAGTAGACAATCCACCGAATCTCGTTCGCGCAGGCAGAAGACACGGCCCCGGCCTTATAGTCCTAGGTACATGCTCTGGTTCCTCTGAAACAATCCCGAGTTAACATGAGCCTAGCGTTGATACCCATAACTGCCTTCGCCCTCGGGACATGGCAAGTGCAACGCCTGGACTGGAAATCGAAACTAATAGCAAAGTTCGAAGACCGGCTCGTCCGCGATCCCCTTCCCCTCCCACCCCACATCGATCCAACTGCCATCAATGAATTCGATTACAGGCGGATCTACGCGACGGGACACTTCAGACATGATCAGGAGATGCTTATAGGACCGCGGATGCACGATGGTAATGATGGGTACTTGGTAATTACGCCATTAGAGAGGGAGGGAAAGGGAACGACTGTGCTGGTCAATAGAGGGTGGATTCCGAAGAAGAAGAAAGAGCAGAAGACGAGGCCGGATGGGTTGCCTAAAGGAGAGGTTACAGTGGAGGGACTGCTGAGGGAGCCGTGGAAGAAGAACGTGTTTACGCCGGAGAATAAGCCGGACGCGAAGGCGTTCTATTTTCCGGATGTTGAGCAGATGGCTCATTTGACGGGCAGCCAAGCAGTTTGGATTGAAGAGACAATGGGTGCGTATTGGTATCCGTGAATGATGGGGTTTCACTGACGTCTGGTTTAGAGCCCGATTTACTGAAAGCTTGGGATCGAGAGGCGAGAGGAATCCCAATTGGGAGACCAGCGGAAGTCAATCTCAGAAATAATCATACACAGTATATCTTTACATGGTACGTTTCATGCCTGTATGCCCAGATTCTATATTCCACGGTCATATACTCCCAAACCTAACGCCGACCTTACTAAACCCCTCCTCCAGGTACGCTCTCGCGGCAGCCACATCAGTAATGCTGTGGATGGTAGTGAAGAAGCCTCCTGCTGATATAGCCCGCCGTGTGCGCCAAAATAAGGAGTGGTCATAACTCATCAGATCATAATTCGTCGCCCCCTAATCCTCCTCCGCTTCTTCGACTCTGTCTAGCTGCTTTCCCTTCTTAAGTTTTGATGGAGGAACCATTCGCAACTCCTGTAGTAGCTCTCGAGGGAGATATCTCTGAGCCAGAGAGAAAGGCGTCGTGTTGGCATTTGTCTGGCGTTGTCTATGAAATGTAAAGTTAGATTTGACTAGCGTCATCGAAGAGAGAATGACATACCTCTTCATGAGTGTAACAACATCACTCTCATCAATTGTCTTCCGACCAGCATGCTTCGCATACGCACCCAAATCATCACTGACTTGTTCAAAAAACCAATCCGAAGCTTGCATGATTGCATCCAAAGTATCCTTGCTGATTTTAGCTTTGCTATTGCCACTTGTTCGTGCATAGGTCGTTGCAAGCTTCTTGACAACACCTGCCGGGAGTGACGGGTACTGAATACCATGCTTTGACATCTTGACCTTCTTCTTCCTAACAGTCTTCTGCACCTCTAAGACTGAAGTCTCTGAGTCTTGAAGTGTAGTATCCTGTAAACTCATCTCCACACCCGCATCTTTAGGGCTGCTCGATGACAGTTCAGGTTCTTCAGGCTCTTCTGGTTCCTCGGCGTCTATTCCATCAACCTCATTCCAATCGTCATTTTCATTATCATCTCTGCTGGGCGATTCCGGAAGATCGTCAGGCAACTCTTCGTCTTGCTGCTCTTGCACTTCTCTCTGTGGCACTGTAAAAACAAAGGTATTTTCGGTATCATCTCCAGTCAGAGTCAGAGGCCTGATATCGCTGTCTCGACCAGATGTTAGAGAAATACGACCTCGATCCAGGCCAAGGTCTCTCAAAGTCGCTGTCTCCCTATAATCTATTAGAAATTGTCCAGGGGGTTGATTCTGCCGAATCAGAACTTACTCCCGAGGACTATCATCCATATCAGGGACATCATCGTCAAAAGGGCCGCCCATAGCAAAGCTCGACTCGAAGGCAACTCCGACATCGTTCAGATCAAATTGATCACTCATTCTGATACTACCAAAGCTTCCCCTAGACAGCCGTCCCGGAGGTTGTTCGCTGATAGCTCTTCGTGGGAGTTCAATGGATTGGGCCGTAAAGTTTTCGTCTTCAAGGCCTGCTGATCGGGGTGGAAGGAGCAGGCTATCATCTTCGTCCTCGTCTCCAAGTGCCAAAGATAGCCTCGGTCGCTCAGGCACAGAATCGTCGTCCAAGTCATCGTTTCCCGGCAATATAAACCTTCCCGTGGGTGCTGCACCTTCCGGTGTGGGAACAACAGGTTGTGTCTTGGGAGCCAGAATTCTGCTGAGTGCTCTTAGGGCATCTCGAGGCGTTTCTCTCTGCTGTCTTCCACTCCGTCTTCTCTCCTTCGCAGGTGTAAATCCAGCCCTTCGTGCCTCCAGCTCCCGCATTGCTGCTCTTCCATGTGGCGTGAATACATTTGGCCTCTTCACAGAGCCTCTTAGCCTCTGCGCACCTCCGGGGGTTCTTGCCTGACCAGCCGGTGTCCGACGAAGAGATCTGTGGGAGGGTGGACCGGCGCTGGAAGCTCGTCGAATAGGCGTTATCGGTTTCGGAGGCATGTTTGCAAGTTGACGTAAAGTACCATAGGGTGTTTCTTTTGCAGCAGCTGCTGCAATTACCTCATCTCCATCTGAGTTTCTTGGGGTTATGCGCGGTGGTTCGGTTGTGGTTGGTTTTGTGGTGGGGTTTGGCAGCAGCCCAGGAACTGGACTACGCCGCAGAGGCATAGCCAGGTTTGGGCAGGGAAATGCTGTATTTCCAGATACAGATGCGGCGCATTAGGAGAAATAATGCTTTATTGTACCTTCAATCAAATAATTCAAGATCCGTCAATTTCTGCGTTGAAGTTATCCGTCGCGTCGCGTCGCGTCAAGAACCAGGGCAAGGATCTCAAGCCACACTAAAAATTGCTCCTGCCAAAGGCGGTGAATGATCCCTGCAACAATTTTTGAGAAAAGTCTCCAAGTTTTGTCTCGACTTGGAGGTGTTAAGCTTCAAGCACGATACGGAAGTTTGTTGAAAACCCAACGATCAAGATGTCTACCGAAGACGACTTACAAGAGTCGCTGTTCGAGCGATTGAGTGCTACTCCAGAGCCCGACGATTCTGCAAAGACTTCGAAAAAGAGAAAGCGGGGAGCAGACCTTGAGCAAGGCGCAAAGAAGGCTGTAAAGAAGTCAAAGAGTAAGAACGGAAAGGCAGCCGAGGATGATGAGTTGGACACAGAGGCCGGAATAAACAAGGCATTTTCGCATATGGACAATCAATTGTTGGCTGACTATATCGCACAACGGACGAGGAAGTACGAGAGCGATTTGAGCTTGGTGGAATTAGAAGACAAATACATTCCAGGTATGTGCGGGTTACTTTCAAGAAGACATTGGCTTATAAATTTGGTGTCCAGCAACCGCTATCCAAGACACAACCTCGTGGGATCAACCAAGAACAACGGACAATCTCCCAAGCTTCCTCGAGAAATTCGCTGGCAACACAACGAAGTTATGGTCAGCATCAAAAAAGAATGGGGCTCCTCATACAATCGTTGTTGCAGCAGCAGGATTGAGAGCGGCAGATCTGGCAAGGTATGGGGTTTGGATGCTTGAGGATGGTCTGTTCTGACTCTTCTCCCAGAGTTGTTCGGAAGTTTCAAACCAAAGACGCTACAGTAGCCAAATTATTTGCCAAGCATATCAAGCTGAAGGACTCTGTTAAGTTCTTGAAATCAACGAGAACTGGAATTGCGGTGGGCACGCCTACAAGGCTGAAGGATTTGATGGATGACGGTTCGAAACTCCTTCAAGCTTGCCGAACGACTAGGCTGACTCTTATAGGAGCACTTGTTACCGACAGACTAGAACGGATAGTGGTAGATGCTTCGCATATTGATCAGAAGAAGAGAGGTATTCTAGAGATGAAGGAGACACAAGTACCACTTGTAGTTTGGCTTGGACAGAAGCAGTTCAGAGAAAGGTATGGAGCTGCGAAAGAAGGTATTCAATTACTATTCTACTGAAATTAAAGTAATTGGAAACTCCAAATTTCTTATCCGTGGTTATGCAACCTCTTTCATTGTCAAAGGAACCTTGCATAGAGCCTTCCCCAGCTGTATCACAGATCCCAAATCTTCTTGAAGTTTTTGCAACAAATTTGGTCAGCAGTGGAAGTTACGAAGACTGATACATCACGCTTTCCTTCCAAGGTTAATTAGTATGGCAAGGGCAATCGAAGTAATCAATCTTCTCTTCGGTTCTTTCCCGCGAATAAGAGCTTCTAACAGACTAATACCAAGTTCTCATTTCGAGCTTTCCACTTCTCCTCCAAACACAACACACTCGTTCATCGCCCATCTCCCATCTTGTGAAAGATTTCAAATGCAACTTTGTCTGTCCTTATAGTTCTCTCCCGCTCGCTCGTCATTCCTGTTACCTCGAATCCTTCCGCCTCTAGAAACTCAACTAAACTTGTTGCACGACTTGCTACTTGACGACTCTTCTCCCCTTCAGCCTTGAAGATACGACCAGAACCCCAGACGGCAGTTTTGGATCGCCTTTTGGAATCAGAACGTTGGCATTCACATTCTGGATACTCATGGCGATATTGCATTGGACAGTGGGCCAGGACGATGCGTCGGCACCCAGTAGGTTACCCTCTTTCCCATGCTATGTTTGTCGAAGGCCAATGACAAGTGCATAGGTTGTGCCATCAGCTGCTGGGAAAATACGAAGTACGTCAGTAAATGTTTGGACGACAACGCCTGTCGTTGCAGTGAAGCTGAATACCAAACGTAAGTCCCCCATCAACCTCGTCAAGATTCGAAAGGCAATACTAACAATAATTCAATCGCTCTTCCAATGTCTCTACTCGCAATGCGACACCACCCACTTCGGCTCCGCTCTCCAGCCTCGGCAGCGAGATCGTCCTCTCTATCCCCCGCATTCCCCATCACGACGCTCTCCGAAGACGAGAAGCCGAATACCTAGCCGGCGCAAAAGCTTACGGTTCCGGGTCCGCAATCGGATTCCCCGTACAAAGCGCATCTTTACACAAAGTGCAAACAACTATCCTACACAGAGTGTCGCGAGCGCATATTCGCTGAGCGCTACTTCGACTTCTCCTCCTCCGTACTTCCCCTGAATACTGCTATGGGACTAGCTGGGACCTCTGCAACTACGGCTGAGGAGTACACTGCCGCTGCTGCTTCGACGGCCAGTCCTCTACTCTACACTGGGCTTGCTCCTGAGACTGGACCTAGTATCACTCTACTGATTTTGGTTTCGATGGCGGCTTTCTATTTGTCTTTTTGATTCATTTCCGCAACACACGACCGCTGAGGGTCGGACCACACATTCATGTCTTCGATGGACCTTTAGTCGCTCGACCTTTTTAGAGTTGGGCCTTCAACGCCCACTACGAGCACCTGGAATATGGATTCAGGGAAGCCGGTCGACTATTTTAGATTACACCTTTCTCGTGCTTGCTTAGAAACCTGGGCAAAGGATGATTATTGGTACTTTTTCGTAGTTCATCTTGTTCTGACTGCCCTCTTCCAGGATCATAGTCTCCGGGGGATCAAGGGCATGAGCTTCATTGGTATTGTCTGAAGGGATAATGTTTGGGAATTTCTTGGGACACAGCTTTGTTCAAGCTCGTGTATTAGAGGCGGTGGGATTAGATGATTAGGTTAGTTTAATAGAAGGAGGGTTGAGATGGAATTTTCAGCGATGTGGATCGTCCTGTTTCTCAAGAATTGGAGCCGCCAAAAGGAATGCTTCCTACGAATTCAAAGAAAGGCAAGCCGCCAAACCAAGCTCCTGATTCCTCGGTAAGGGCCCTTTCAAGAACATCATTTAACCCACATTTAACCCCACCCCCCTACTCAGGCTATTCTATGTAACACTGTAGATGAGTTTTGCATTACCAGATCAGGTTGGCCAATGTCCTTCTCTTAATTCACTAAAACGTCTCAAATCTATCCTACTCCACATCTGTCCAGCCAATCATATTCCTTCCTCCCATTCGGGTCTACCCACTAAAATTTCCACCGCCCAATTTTCCCGGCAGAAAAAAAATTCCAACCCCAACTCGCCCAAACTGTCCCCAAAATCCAGTCCAGTCCACTCCACCACGAGCGATATCATGGGTTCCTCAAAGAAACCACACGATGCTACACGGCAAGAACGCAAAGCGAAGAAACGCAAGCTCGAGGATGCTGTGCCGGATTTACCTGGAGACAATGACGGTTTGGTCGATACTAGGGCCGCTGTCGCTGGAGAAGTTGACGCTATCGCTGGGAAGAAGAGGAAGCGGGATGTTGATGCAGAGGGTGAGGGGAGGGGGGTAAATGATGAGGAGAAGGAACGGAAGGAGAAGAAGAAGGAGAAGAAGCGGAGAAAGAGAGAGGCGGAGGAGGAGGGTGGGGTTGCGATTGAGACTGTAGAAGAGAAGATGGAGAAGAAAGAGAAGAGTAAGAAGGATAAGGAGTCTGCGACTGTAGAACCCGAGGTTGAGGTTGAGGCTGAAGCAGAGGGAGAGGGAGAGACAGGGCCTAAGAAATCGAAGAAAGAGCGCAAAGCGGAACGCAGGGCGAAGAAAGCCGCTGAGGCGGCTACGAAGAGCAAA
Organism: Gamarada debralockiae; assembly: GCA_002803225.1. NCBI lineage: Eukaryota > Fungi > Ascomycota > Leotiomycetes > Helotiales > Hyphodiscaceae > Gamarada > Gamarada debralockiae. Next base: position 16,172 of record NXFV01000639.1, on the reverse strand, counting down.
GTTGGTGCGCCTGTTGAGGAATTGAAGGCGAAGGCTGAGGGGAAGACTAATGGCGATGCACCTGCGACTGGTGTAGAGGAGGAGAAGAAGTCTAAGAAGAACAATCGGAATCGGGAGAAGAAGCGGAAAGGTGCTGCTACTTCTTCAGAAGGGGCTGCTGTTAATGGGGAAGGAGAGAAAGCTGAGGATAAGGGCAAGAAGAATGCTAGGTTTATTTGCTTTATTGGTACGTCCCTCCCTTACCCGTCTTCCCCCTCCCCAATTCAGCCCGCAAGACACAATGGCTAATCTATCTTTGGGTAAACGATAGGTAACCTTCCCTTCACTGCCAACACCGAATCAATCACCAAGCACTTCGCCGCCGTAAAGCCAATCTCCGTGCGGGCGTTGACGCAGAAAGACAACCCTACCAAGTCGAAAGGAATAGCTTTTGTGGAGTTTGAGGGGTACGATCATATGAAGACATGCCTGAAGCTTTTCCATCATTCGATGTTTGATGATGGGTTGAGTCCGGCTAGGAAGATTAATGTTGAGCTCACGTATGTTACGCCCTTTCCATTCTCTTTGTTCTCTATTGTTCTGGTATTGGGGAGGAAGTTATATTGGGTTTGGTGGGGGTTTGGATTGATGGCTAACTGTGATTGGTAGTGCTGGAGGTGGAGGTAATACCAAAGACCGAAGAGCTAAGATCCAGGAGAAAAACTTTAAGTTGAATGAGCAGCGCGTACGCAGGATGCAGGAGGAAGAAAAGGCGAAGCTAGAGAAGAGCTCCAATGCCGCGGCTATTGATGAGAGTGCTATACATCCGAGTCGGAGAACTAGAGTACCAGGCGCATGAGCTGTTTCTCACACATAGAAGCACGATATATTGTAATTGAATAGAAACTGGACACCCAATTTGACATATGCAGAGCATCATAAATGGAGCAGAGTGCTACGCAAAAAGACTGAATATCATGATCATTACTCCCCGATGCCATTATCTACAGGAAATGGGATATCCCAATGATGCAAAACCATTGCTTCTCCTCCCCCATGATTTTGCAATGAACTAGCAAGCATCAAAACAAATCTCGCATCGAAACAAATTGCGCCTTTCGATAGAAGAGAAGATGCTAGTCCAAACCCCCGCTGATGGTATATCCTCAGATAACGAGCGCTGTGAAGGCATTCCATCTCTAGAAAATGAAGAGAAATGAAAGCTCCAATCTCAACCTATTGTCACCCCTGAACCTGAATGTAGAATCCGTATAATACCTGACATCTCCTGTCCCACTTCCTTGTCGTCATATGTGTTTTGTGGACGCTTACAGGATTGTGCACTTTGACTTCTTTTGTTTGCTTGGCTGCGGTCTGGGGCTTAGGACGGCTCTGCGGAATATCAGTATCCAACGAGGAATGAAAAGGGGTGTCTGCAAAAGGACTGACCTGATTGCCTCATCGAATACACTCTTCAAGTTCCGTTGTGTGAGCGCTGAACACTCCAAGTACTTGTGGGCTCTGATCTCCTTCGCAACGATTAATGCTTGGTCGTACGACACTGGCTCCATTCTCTTCGCTCTCAAACTCTCTAGCGTCGCAGGGTCTTCTCGCAAATCCAACTTTGTTCCCACAAGGATGATGGGTACGGAAGGTGCATGGTGATCGATTTCTGGAAACCACTTCAGGCCAAATATATCAGCATTCGTCCCATTGATAAGGTTTGATGCGACTGTGTGCATACCTTTGCTCGAACGTTATCAAACGATGGCGGGCTGACGATTGAGAAGCAGATGAGGAAGACGTCTGTCTGAGGGTATGAGAGTGGTCGCAATCGATCGTAATCCTCTTGTCCCGCAGTATCCCATAGTCCCAAGCTGATGGGCTTTCCATCAACCATCACACTAGCAGAGTAGTTGTCGAAACTGAGACGATCAGCGCTGCTTGTAGTTCCGAGAACCTTCGCCACTCACACTGTAGGTATGTATTCGCCAGGGAACGCATTCGTAGTGTATGATATAAGGAGACATGTCTGCAGAGAGTATTAGCCATCCGCGGAGGTGCTGGGGATACGAATAAATTGTATACCTTGCCAACAGCACCATCACCGGTGACGACGCACTGCGCGCGAGAAACAAGTCAGCCTCATGCCATTATATGTATGTAAGATTGTGGCGCGGGAGCTCGAACCTTGAGTGATTGTGTTCCTGGAGCGGCCATGTTTAATATAGGGATGGGCTTGATTGAAGGATGTCGAGGTTTATGAAGTTGGTTCTTCTGTGGATGTTTTGTTCGATGGGGGGGAAAAAAAATGTTACGTCTGCATGAAGGTCAGATCTTTTGACACAACGGAAGCTGGATTCCCGCCGGTATGGTGGATAGATGAGGGCCAAGGTATTGTATGGCGCTATGAGAGGGGATTGGGGAGTAATACCAGATGTGGATTATGATCAAAGAGCTGCGACGAGTTTTGGCGATTATGCGAATGATTGTTATCCAGGCGGCCTCGTGGATGTTGTTTTGATTCAGGTGATCGAGCTGCGGAAGGGATATGCAGAGAAGCAATTGTAGATTAGCTTCAGCAAGATATCGGTTGGTGAGGCGTGAGCACAGAAGAAGGTGAAGTCGAAGCGGTACTTGATGCAGATCTGTAACAAGCAGGCCTGTATGGAACACCCGAGGAAGCTTGGGAGGCGCGGACAGGGATGAAAGGGGGTAGATTGGGCGTTTCTTGGTAGCAACGACGTGATTCGACGAGGAAGCCTTCGTTTGTTTGAAAGGGGAGAGGGGTGTAATGGGTCGATGGTGGCCAACCGATACAATCCTTTCGTCTGCGCGAATTCTTCGACTGGGACTGGACAGGACTGAACTCGTTGGTTGGGAATTGCTTCGTATTTGCAGTTGGAATTTGGAAAGAATTTAGTTAGGGCAAGGGGGTTTGAATTGGCGTCAATGGTCCTTCACCGTCATTCGTCTCCAAAAGACGGGCGGCTGTATGTGGCTGGTAGTTCTGTCAATGAGATGGCGTTGGAGTTTGGTTTCGTTTCCTTCGCCTTGTCGAGAGTCCACACACCCGGATATCACCCTCGATCTGTACACGGCTGTATCATATCGGCGAACTTTTCCCAACGGTGGAGAAAGAGTCAGACCTGGTCAAAGAGTCGTTATTGGTGCAATTCAGAAGAAGAGGTTCGTGCGACCTTCGAGAAATGGCTGGAAGTGGACTGCAGCTGATGGCCAAAAATTTATCTTGTCGATTGGTTCTCCTTCTCCTCCAACTACCCATTATTCATGAAGAATAAGGATAGCATTAAGAAACCCTATTCCAAACACCAACTAGAATCCTACATAAAGACGTTCATCACATCCAGGTCAAAGCCAGTTCAACCCCTGCAAAACGGCCGTCGAATTAACCTTATGTACGAAGAGAGGATAACGATAAGATAGTCATAACTAGGTAAAGGGGGGCCTCCTTTTCTCTGTTTAGAGCCCTGTCATACTGGATCTCTTTCCGACGGATCCGATCTCTATCCCGTCTTGAGTTTTCTCGGGCCGACCCTCGAAATGCCCTTCCTCGAAGTCCGGTGGATTGGTCGAAATGGAAGATCTTCCATCTTTCTCTAAGCAAGTAGATGCTAAAAGCCTCAGGGAGGATCTGGGCTCAGATATCCGGTATTCGAGGCGAGAGCAATGATTTATGGTTTATATTTCAGCCCAAGCCAAATTCACTGAGAGAAAGCGATCGAAGTTCCCAGGGCAGTCACAGGGAGTCTTGTGGTGGCATGAATCACTCTTTCTTTTTTTCAACTTAAATCGTGTCATTGAAAAACCTCACGGGTAGATGATTCCGGCCCCCTCCTTCCAACACCATGCTTTTCATGTTTGAAAAGTTTGTCGAGCAAATAGAACATCATCGTCTTGCATCGTGAAACGTGTTGTCGGGTTCTATGAAGCTCTCTCTTTGGTTAATTTGACGCACTGCTGCTCTGTTGACCTGCCCTTGCAGTAGTTGACGCTCCCAACTTTGGCGAGGTGGTACGAAGGTGAACTGCCACGACAACTCCTTTCTCTCATCTCCTGTTTCCAGGGAATCTTCAAGAAGATGAGTTGATTTGATCAAAGCTACCTACAACCCAATCGTCCTTCCTTTACAATGTAAACGCTATGCGTTCCCAGCATACATGCATAAATGATCCGTCAAATATACAAGTTTCCATTCCAATTTCATATCCAAACTTCATTTAATCGTCATCATTTTCAGTAACTAACGCCCTCAACCCTCTCAATACCCTCGGTCTGCGCCCTGTTGCGTTTATAGATGGTGGGGAAGCGTACAACGACGGGTCGACCTCCAACTTCTGGTTGACTCTAAGACCCATCTTCGGCTCAGCCTCGTCTTCTTCCGCGCCGTCATTCCATGAATGAACGGTGCAAGTACCAGTAGACATGCCATAGCCGCTCCAAGCGGATGCTTTCGCTCAGTCAGCAATTGCTCTTCGCGAGTTAAAAAGGAGGTACGTACCAACAATGATAGGTGCATTAGGATGCCAACTCGCATCTCTCACACAAGTCTTCCACCTCGAATGCGAGTAATCCTCATCATCCTCCCATCCACCCATCATATCATGCTCTCTATGCGGTGGTCTCGTGTTCTTCGTCGCAGCATAGACATCAACCTTGCCAGCCGGCGTAGCGTCCATGTTCCATATATACACTTTGCCATCTTCACTTCCTGAGTACACGTATCTCGAATTCGTGCTTCCGGGTGGGGAGAAGTGGCAGCGGATTAATGTCCGCAGGACTTTGTGCCCGCGGTAGGTGACGATGGAGTTATCGTTGGGATGCACATACCAGTCATCATCGTCGTAGGTTCCCCACCTGTAGTCAAAGTGAGGCTCGGTGGCTCGCCGGCGGTTGGGCTTCAGAGCGCCGAAGTCCCGGGGTGACATTACCATGCGGAGATCCCAGAGCTTCATGCTTTGATCTTTGCCGTTGCTTATAATGTACCCTAGCAAAAATTAATCGCATTTCTCCTCCAAAGAGTAGATATCAACTTACGCCCATCTCCTTTGCTGTCAATATATGTCAGACCTTCAATATGGCCGACAAATGCCCCTGCCTCACGGCTATCACCCATACTTCGAGTATCCCACACTTTAAGTGTAGTATCATCGGATCCCGAGTACAGGATATGAGGAGAGGAAGAGTCAGCAAAGCACACCGCATTGACATCTTCATCGTGACCGAAGATTCTGTGGAGTGAGCGGCGAGATTCAATGTCATACACAACGATTGAACCTCCAGTAGTACCAGCTACCAATTCTCGTCCATCCCCCGAGAATCGGATAGACCAGATACCGAAAGAACCACCAAATCTTGCACGATAACCTAAATTATTGGTTCTACCGTTGCCCATGTCCGAGAGATCCAAGTTGTAAGGGTCTCCAAGATCGTTCGGATCTGTGGGAGCAAGGCAGACGGTACTTCGGATGGACGTGTATGCCAGGTACTTGTTGTCAGGACTCAGAGAAGCATCCGTAAGAGTCCATTGTCCGAATGGATACTCTACCGTCTTGTAGTACCGCCATTTGTATGGGTTAGATGTGTCGTACATTCGTACCCTGTAGTCCTTATTGGCGGAAAAGAAGAAGTTCCCGTCATCCGAGAATTGGCCCGAATACACTGGCTGATTGTAATGGATGATCATATCGGCATTTGAGGAGGGTATCATGCCCTGGAAGTATATCAGTCAGAGGCCACGTCACACTAAGACATGATGAGTCCTACCTGAGCCATAAGTCTCTGGTTGACCTTTTGCTTGGCATAGCTCTCTGTTGCCAACTCTCTATCCAATATCCTTCTTGCCAGCTTCTTCTTTTTCGAAATATTGTTTGTATCACCTGTCTTGACCGTTTGTACCTCATTCGAGCCAAATGTGCCAGAGTTCATGAGCTCCGTTCCCTTATCACTTGGTACCTTCGGGAATCGATTTGGATCCGGTCTCGTCCTCCTCCTTCTTCGTCTCCATAGGTGATTGAAATCGCCATCCAACTCATCGTCATTATCAACCTCATCGTCAAATTCGTCATCATCCGCCACGAAGTGGAAAAGTCTTCCTATCTCCGAATTTGCTAACAAACGCATCACCTGCCTTCGTTGCCTCGCGGCTGCGGTTCGAAATATGAGCATTATGATCTGAAAGAGGGTCAAGGTGTATTCTGGGTAGTGCTCACTGCGTTCGGTTTCGGTTTCGTTTCCATCTGCGTTACCGGTGTCTTCGATCTCGACTTCTATCTCCGTGTAGGGTATATCGGCATCTGAGTGAGGGGTAAGCCAAAGGATATTTGTTGATGGTGGAATTGCGCCATGAACCTTCATCATCCTCATTGTCGTCCTCTGCATCACCCTCTGCCAGCAAACGTTCTAGGAAAGCTTCGTTGTTGATATCTTCGCTCTCTTCCTCGGTAGCTGGTTCATAATCCATATCATCGCTCTCGGTGGTTGTCGTTGCTGGCGTTGCGCTGTCATTTGGCATCGAGCTTTCGGCAGCTTCCAGAAGATCTTGCAATTGTCTGCTATCTTGATCTGCCATGATGCCGTTGTGTCATGTAAAAGGGATGAAATGATTATTGTAAAGTAAATATCTGGTGGAGGTTGAAGTAAAGATGGCTAGTAATCATCATGATTTTGCGGAAGTCTTCCGAGCCCACTTGTCGATTGTCGATAAGCGGAAAATAAAATTGTTATCCGGAAATAACGGTGTTAAGAAAGGTAACTTGGTAGACACGTGACAGGCCCCCTTTTTATCTCTTGTGGCTTTTGTTTTGCTTTTGCTTCTAACCCTTTCTACACTTTGTCTTAGATGCGAATTCAGATCAGTCCACAAGTACTGGTGCGGCTATCTACCCATATGGGGTGACCCTCGACCAACCTCGCTGCCCTAGCTGAAGTCATTCATCCTCTTTCCACCCTGCTTTTGCATACTCTAGCTTTCGTGTCTGTTGGGGTTGCATTTCGACCTGTCATTATTAGCTTATTGATTGAATCAAGGTGGCTACAAAGATCTTACATCTTCCACTGTCCCTTTCATAATATATCGCACCACTCTCACATTTCTTGTCTGGCCGAGACGTAAGACACGAGCAACAGCTTGATTCTCGACCATCGGATTCCACTGTGGCTCTAAAATGTACACACAGTTTGCCACCGTGAGGTTTAATCTGCGTAATTGAGCGTTAGTAACCTGCCTTGGATATTCGTGGAAGGGGATAGTGACCCCACTGCCCCAGTCCCCGTCGTCATAAGTAAAATCTTGACCGCCGGTTCTTTCTGGTAATTCTCAAGAATCTTTTTCCGCTGGCCTAGAGAGTAAGAGCCATCAATTCTAACGAATGGGATCTTTCGAGAATTCAAGAAGATCCCAATGAGGTCCAATGATCTCGTCCAACACGAAAAGACGATACTGTGAGAACAGAAAGTTAGCCTTGAGCAAGTTCCAAATCTGGATTTCTACGTTTACCTCTTTCCTTCCGTCTTGTGGTGCTCAATATCAGCAACGACAGCAGATACCTTAGTAGAACAGCCTTCTTTGTCAAAGTATTGCCAGGCAGAAAGATGTTGACTGCCGCTCTTTGAAGGCTTGGAGGGATCTTCTTCGTCAATAAGATAGTTACCGAATACCACTTCGGCACACAATGAGCACTGGAAACAACCATCTCTTCCAGCAATCATCTGCAGTGCTGATTTCATCCTAGGCACACACTTCATGCAAAGTAGATGGCCGCAGACCGTGAAATTACCGCTGCGCTTTTCCTCGATCCCTTGAATCCCAGTGATTTTGACGCTGCAGACCTCGCACTTCGCGTCTTTTTGCTTCTTCAAATGCGCGATCGCTTGATCGGGATCAAATTCATCAGTTCCAAGTGACAACTTTTGAAAAGTGCCATGATTGCATAGACGACGTAACTGGAGTTGAAGTTGGAATACGCCGAGGTATCCTTTTTTGTTCTTAGGCTGCAGTCCGTTCTGATTGATTATTTTTACCAGCTTCTCTCTTGTATCGGTGTATTGCTGCGCTTCTCTCGCCGAAAAGCTCAGCAATTGTGTCTCAGATATGATTTCAGGGAGGTCAAGCAGTTGCTTAGTACGGCGTAGACAAACAGAATCGAGAAGTTGACGTAGATTTTCAACGCCATTTTCCGAGCGTTTGACCAAGGGCACGATGACATGCTTTCGGAATTTGTGAAGGTCGTCTAGCGGCGAAGCGCGTATGAAGGAGAGAAGTGCGGCAAGATCTTCCAGGCTGTTCTGCACTGGCGTTCCTGTTAAACACCAGTAGAGCTTTGCATGCAGCTTTTTCATTGCTTTGAAAAGTTTTGTTGACATACGGCGAATAATGTGAGCTAGATGGAGCACATCAGTATTTGATGTTAATTGCGGAGACCGAGACGTGCCTTCATCCAAAACAATTCTGAACCACTTGATCTGCCACATAGGACTCTGTTTGTCACTCAATTCGTGAGACATGGTGTGATATGTACTTAAAACAACATCGAAGTCTGCCAGAGCCTTTGCATTGCCTTCCCGGCCATGGCCGTGGTATACTTTGACGTTTGAAACGCCAGCGCAATGTCTGTCATAGCGTGAGTCCATGAACTCTATTCAGGGTGGCACAACTCACAATTCGATCTCTTGCATCCATTCGTGAAGGAGCACTGTGTTTGATTAAAATCTGTCTTTCGTTTGAAGACTGGTCCATGAACTAACTTACAGGGTGAAGGCACAATGACGAGCGTTGCTCTTGAAGGAATCAGCGCGTGTTCTGCGCCCAAATTCATACTCTGATATGCGTTGCTTGCGAAATCCTTTGCTTCATCGGTCGTTCGGATGATTGCGGAAAGCATGGTAAGTGTTTTTCCTAGCCCCATCTCATCGGCGAGAATTCCACCTCCAGTTTCTACAGGCTTCTGGGATTTCTCACAGCCTGTGATCGCATGTGTAAACCTTGGACTATCAATTTCTGTAGTATGTTTGAGGCAGTTATTAAACTCACAATATCTCGTTATTTAGACAATGGAACTTCCAAAGGTAGTACTCCTCTGAACTCGACCCACTTTCTCGTTGCCTTATAAAATCCAAAGCCTCTTCTTGATAACTATACCTCAGGTCAGCATTTATCTCTGAGGGGACCGATCACACTTACGGCTTAAGCTTGGTACGAATTCTAATATCTGCAGCGATTCGTTTCAAGTTCTGAGCTCGCGTGGTGTTCTTGAAGGCCGTGGAAATTCCTTCTTTCAATAGTGACTGAGGCGTGGCAACTTGCCCAAAGATATCATCTTGGAACTCAACATCCAACCGCAAGAATGAAGATCTTGCTTGGTTAAGATCAGTCTGCGGCTCTGGATGGACAGAACTCAAATCCAACAAATGAGGGTTGTTGTAACCAAGATTGGGATCCCGATAGTCGGGCTCTTGTAGGAACACTTTCTTGTCGTCCAGAATTTTACCAACATCTTGAAGACACCGATTTGGGCCGTAGAGAATAACATCAACTAGTAGAAAAGTGGTTTTCTCAATAGTAGTTATTTCGTTTGCTATCGAAGTCCATTGAGCGGAAGCTGAATAGGCCTCGAGAGTGCAGAAATGTGCAATCTCTGAGAGGACAGCTGTATCTCCTTTGTTTAAGACAGCAATATTGTAGATTGGAAGCATTTCATCATTTGCTGTTTTTGGAGGTTGCAATAGGAAGGATCCATCCTCCCGGGAAACCTTGAAAAGATAAAGATTTCGGTCATTCAGCGATTCAGAATCGGGCTGCACCGATCGAAGCCTTTTCAATGGTTCGAGACCTTGAGAGAGTACTTTTACCCCCCGTTTGTGGATCTGCTCCCCGACTTATTAGATTATATGAACAAAAGCAAGGAGAAGATAAAAATGTAACACCAGAATACTAACCACTCCGTAGCAGATTGTTTTCTCTTCCTCCAGCATCTCGATATCTGACTCTGCCTGAAATTCGGTTTGGCGATCCGGATGCATACTCTCGGGATCGTACGGGTGCCATGGCTCATCCTCTTCCGAGCCAGTATATTCTTTGAATTCGCTCCAGTCCTCATATTGCAGACCTTTGTAATTAAAGCGGTTCATTACTCGTTCTTGATGCACGAGAAAGTCGGCTTCAAAGTTTGAGGGAGGCAACATCTCGCTATCTTCGCAGAGAAATGAATCCCAATCTACCTCGGATGCGCTGTCTGGCCCTTCGCTACTTGGCAATTGGCTGCTGTCATTCCCTTTTTCACTCGACTGAGATGGGCTTGGGCATCTCAGCTCGTGATTATTTTTCCATTCGTGAAACGGGGAGGGTGACCGGAGGCTGGCTCTTCTTGAATGCCGATGTTGGCGATACTTGCGCTTTCCGTGTTTTTGGAACGAAACACTGTCCATATAAAACTCGTCCGAGGCCCTTTCATGATTGTTTGTATCTGTGTCCGATGCCTCGCGGCTCTCTCTCGGGCGTTTGCGACTTGTCCTTTGCTGTTGCCTAGCTTATTTAAGTTAGGGTATCCAAATAGAGGGCTCTGAACGCACGAGTTCTTTTCACTGCTTGCGAAGTCGCTTTCTGAATCACTTAAAGTGTCGCTGTCACTTGAGTCCGAATTGGGCGAGGAGAGTTCTTCGAGGTCCTGGAATTGAAACGACATTCTTCCCGTGTTCCACCACGGGGAAATTTTGAACATGAAATCATTTCCGTCAGTAGTAGAAAGTTGCAAGATGATAAGTTCTATGTTAATAGAAACTGGCTGGCGAGGCTCTCTCGTGAGGCTCTTTTGTTGTTCGTTGCAGCAAATGTCATTTGCACGGCACATGCACCTCGCCACAACTGCAAACGCCACGGCTGAGAGCCCAACCGGCACGCTGGCACTTCAAATTTGCTTAATATTCGTAACACGCGTTGATCGTGGCTGATTCATTAAAATTCGAGTACGCTGTGAACAAGGACAGTTTTTTCGAACATGTCGGCTCTGGAAGATGACTTTAAGCAGGTTCTGGCGGACTTCAAGAGGCGTCTCAAGCCGGACGAACAGGCCAAATTCGCATTTACGACACTCAACGATCTTGAGTTGGCGACGAAGGATCTCCAGGAGAGGCAAAAAAGAAGCAAGACAGCCCAGAATCTGACCAGGATTCAGCCTTTCCTTCAAGCAATGATGCAGTTTAAAGATACCCTTGAAGTGTTCTTGAATACTTCTTCGATCCTCTGCTTCATTTGGGGCCCGATGAAATTCATGCTTCTGGTAAGCCGTGGTTGCTTTCAAATGTCAAGCGTTTTAGTAAAGATTCCTGTACTTGAGCTGACAGTCTTCAGACTGCAAGTAATTGGGCAAAGTCCTTTGACATTCTCCTAGATGCGTACAAGCAGCTGGCGGAGAATTTCCCTTTGCTCATGCAATATCGCTCAATGTTCCAAGAAAATGGCCACATGAAGAAAATCTTGGTCTGGATTTATGAAGACATATTGAAATTTCATCTTCGTGCCTTGCGTGTATTTACTCAACCAGGTACTTCACCTTGATTTCCACAGACCGGGTTCATCTCTGACCAAAGTCAAGCATGGCGGCAGTTCTTTAACGCAACTTGGAAAGACTTTCAAGAAAGTTCCAGATCAATCTTGAATGACATGATCCGCCACCGAGAGCTGATTGAGAGGAAGGCCAATCTGGAGCAGATTCAAGAGTCGCGTGATGCTCGTCTTCAGCTCCAGGCCTCTTTTGCGGCGCTCGAAAGGGAGCAAAATCTCGCGAAAACGCTCGCGGTTGTTAACTGGCTTGCGGCAGCTGATGCAGATTTAGACCAAGAAGGATTTTCTGGCGCAAGGCATGATATTCCTGAGAGTGGTGGCTGGATTCTCAAGGAGCCTAGGATTAAAGATTGGCTAGATCCCGCGGATTCCACAATACCAATCTTCTGGTTGAATGGAATGCCAGGAGCCGGTAAGCCCGATTTCTGTCATCTCATTTGTGTTCTCTGCTAGTTGAAACTAACTCCTAGCAGGCAAAACCATTCTTGCTTCAGTCGTTGTTGAGGAGTGCTTGAAACTGACGGAGTCAAAAAAGGAAGAGACATCCTTGGCATATTTTTATTGCAGAGATCAAGATTGCCAAAGAAACAAATTTCCAGGTGTTGCAAAATCAATGCTAGCTCAGCTGCTCCAGCAAAACCCGGACATACTGCCGTATCTCTACGATGAATGTTTGAAAAGCGCCAAAGTTACCTTGGCATCTCCGCAGGACTGCGTCAAAATCCTCGGTACCGTTTTACAGGCGGTTCCAAAGACATTTATCATAATTGACGGGATTGATGAGTGCGAGCAGAAAGAAAGGAAGGCGATCCTCAACTTTTTCGTGCCTGCTATCAACAATACTTCTGAACCAGGAAAGGTCCGAGGCCTATTTGTCAGCCAAGAGCTCAGTGATATCAAAACAGCTTTGCACGGCCCCGAAATTTTGCGATTGAATGAGGACCACAGCAAGCTTGACATCAAGAACTATGCCACAAAATGGTCTGTCGATATCCAGAGGAGATTCAAACTGATGCCGGACGAGGCGAGAGAGCATATTGTACAGTTGGTGTCCGAAGGTTCTGATGGCATGTTCCTTTTTGCAAGACTTGTGCTACAGAATCTCCATGCCCAACAAAATCTGGAAGACGTCTACAAAGAGATGCGACCCGATATATTCCCCCATGGATTTGACCAAGCGTATGCCCACTATTCCCGTTCTTGTTCCTCTGCTAATTGACTCAGTTACGCTCGTGTTGTCAGCCGGATATTCGAGAATCCCAATCCAGCACAAGGACGAACTGCCCGGCAGCTACTTGGTTGGATTACCTGTGCAAAGCGATCTCTGAAATGGCAAGAAATCCAGGGCGCGATTTCAATTGACATGAGGCAGCGGCTCGTCAATTTTGAAGGCCGCCAGTTACCTGATCAGATAAGAGAAATATGTGGCTCATTGGTGGATATGCTGCCAGGAAATAGAATCCAGCTGGTCCACAAGACTGCAAGGCAGTGAGTATTCCCGTCCAAGAAGAGCATCCTCTAACCGCTATGACAGGTATCTCATCAGTAAAAAGTTGATTGACGAACACAAGGAGGAGCTTGTACTTGCTCTATTGTGTTTGCAATATCTCACATTTGAGTGTTTCGACTACGCTATCTCCCAAGACCAGACACGGAAGTTCCTGCTAGAAGGGTATTATGCCTTCCTAGACTATGCCATTCTGCATTGGAATCACCACCTCGAGACAACTATCCAATTTCTGAAGCCAGATGACTTATGTCATTCCGCAGATCTTGGTATTGCGATAAACGAATTCTTCGAAATGCATGGTCCTGGACCGATGGAAAAGAACGAAGCACAGAAAGAATATGCGCAGAGATGTGAGGCACTTGAATCTGCAGATTGCTACGAGCCTCTTGTGTTGCTTCTCAGCGATGCCAAAACAAGTCGACTCAGCGAAGAGAAGCTGGAAGGCCTTGGTCCACTTGGCGTAACAATTGCTAGAGTTCGCGCGATCTTCGAAGAGCTGAGTATATCGATGACTGGCAGCCACACCCCAGATCCAGCTACCAAACAGGATCCGAAGGACTTCTACGGCGATAAGTGGTACAAATGCTCCCACCATGCTTGCTATTACTTCCATGAGGGGTTTGAAAATGAACAAGGTCTGTTGCAACACACTAATCGGCATGAGAAACCGTTTTGCTGCACCGAGATTGGCTGTACCAGAATGTACATTGGATGGAGCACGCAAAGGGAGTTGAAAAAACACATGAGTCAATACCACCCAGATCCAGAGGCATTTGCTTGGAAGTTCCCACACGTCAAGAAACCTCCTTCGATGTTTCAATGCAATATCTGTACGAAGCAGTTTACTAGAGCCAACAACCTCAAAACGCATCAACTTAGGGAACATGGGAAGGAACGACCATTCATTTGTAACATTTGTGGCAAAGGGTTTGTGAGGAAGTATGAGTGTAACCGCCACGCAAGTACACACGCCTCCAAGAGCAGAGGCAGTACTCCATTACTTGAAGCCTAAGAGCAACTTGAGTCTTCAGAACACGCGTGACATCGAAAATCGAGTGTCACTGAAGTCAATCTATTAAATTAACTGCAGACCTATCGCTACAAGCAGATCCATCTTCATCATGTGCTTTCTAGTAGTGATCTGAATTATATGAAATTAGCAAGCTGCGAAAGTGAAGGCACCCGATCACTGCACTTACATGCCATCTGCTCCTGAGATTACTGTAGGCTCTTCCACGATATAGCTGGCCACATATTCAGATTGCATCCCGCCCCAAAGACATTCAGTACCAATCTTCGAACCATTTGGGGGCCGGGAGGAAATTTTAATAAAAGCACGTGACAGTCGACTAGTCTGCCCGATGAGGTGTGATAAGCCTCGTTCGCTTAAATGCTAGTCAATCTCCCTTGCTTGTCAATTGGACGATTGCATGCCGTCTGCTCCGTCGAGGCTGTCAATGAGAAGACACGTGAACCACTCATATTTGAGACTAATGCAGCCAGTGAATGAAAGATGTACTGCCTTAGGCACTGATAGCCTTGCGCTAGCGTCTGTATTGCGTCACTTTCGTAGGTCAAGATTAACAATGTTACGGTCCACGGACCTTTCTTCTGATCATTTGATAGACTTAACTTCCAAGGTGTTATTTACCCGTTTACAACTTCAACAAAGACGTGAATCGCCTCAGCTAGTAGTACTGCAGGGAAACGGTAGGCTTTAGGAATTGAATATCATCTTTGAGTACTTTGTTGGCGTTGAAAACCCGGATTTGCGCCAAATGTGTCACGCGGACCGAAGTCGGAACCACTTGGCAGACCGCGATCCTTGGGTGCCAAATATTGGTAGGAAAAGGTATGAAGCTTGTCATGAAAGAGCGTAGAAGATGCTCGGCTGCTCGTAGTAGAGCTGGGGCAGTTCATCCTTCAAAGAATCGTTGACGTAGTTGAAACAGTTGGGTTAATTTTTCAACTTGATGCACAGCTTTAGACAAGGAATGATTTCATTAGCAGCTATGTAGAGCCTCGAATAAACACATTTGCTTGCTCCGAGGATGATCCTTCTCTGAAACTTGAAAACCATCGAAAGACTCGCATGGTGACTCAGAAAAGATATCGAGTGTGTTAGGGTACAAGAATATAATGTATAAGAGATAGAGAGCCAAAAGGGCTACACTGAAGCAGGGACCATGCGTCTCGTGACAGAGTGGTCCGTCCAACAAAGTGCTTCAAGCGAAAATAAACCTCCCAATCGTGCTCCTCAGTATAGAGCTTGTTTCAAGGATGGATTGTTAAACTTATAATAATAGATTTGCTGTTGGAAGTGTCTCGGCTTGCAAGACAGCCAGATAGTAAAGCCATACAATGGTCGGAGCTTTGCCAGGGGCTTTAGAATATCAGTGACGGGGCAACGGCGGCCCAACTTTCCTGTCTCTGCTGCCGTCGTCCTCGATTGTTATTCTGTATTAATTAAGACCGTCTACACTTAATCCATGCATCCTTAAATGTTGGGACAATAGGCCGTCACAGAATACACAAGGTAAACAAAAGCCGGCATATGGTCAAACGAATCGCAAAACATACAAAGAGGAGTGAATACTATGCCGCCACTCCCTGGCAGACATAGCGCGCTTCGGTACAAATCAACATGAAGCTGCACTTGCAGCAGGATGTTGCGAACCAAGCCAAGACCCTGTCAATCCAGCAAGCCAAAGCAAAAATTACCTCCAGGCTTGCTTGGCGTCGACCTCAATACGCTTTGCTTCGACCATAATCGAACCTGCACATGTGCTCATGTGCTTCTGTAACGTAAGTCATGGCGTAATGCGTCTAATGGCGTAATGCGCCTAATGTACCTTTACATATAAATTTATATGCAAAGGTACTTAAAAGACAAAAATTTAAAATTAAAATAACTTATATAATAAACATTATTAGGGTTAGCCCCTTAATATATTATTAGCTTATATAACTTTAAATGATTAATTAAAAGGAATTATTTATATATGCCCTAATTAAGAAGCTATCTATTCTCTAGTATTTCTTATACAAATTTTTATGTAACAAATTTTTAAGGATAGATGACTTCTTAATTAGGGCATATAA